>CM061921.1:148150360-148187399 GCA_031002005.1 Vandiemenella viatica
TTTCATCCGATCTCGATGGAACTTTGCACACTTATCCTTTGAAACAAGTAGAAAAATGATCTGTATAAATAATACATGTTGTCTTATAATTTCGAAAAATTACTTAACGGCAATAGACAGACGCACTGGATGTCTAGGTGTCTGTATTGCACTTTGACACAGCGGATAGGTAGCTCAGTGGTTAAAGCGCTTGCTTATTGTTGTTCGGATCCTGGTCTGCGGTTCAAATCCACGTGGAGGCTGAGATTTTAAAACATTGTTTTTTATCGTAAGAGTCACGCCTGAAACCGTCGGTTATTCGGATTGAATAGTTAAACTGTAGATATTACAAATTTAAGGGTGCAATGCGAGGCAAATCGTAGGTAGTCCTTGCAATGCTGTAGGTGTAATACTTTTTTACGTTATATTGATCCCTCAGGGGTGGTTAGCATTCAGTGTCTGTGTGATCTGCAGCAATAATACTATAAATGTGGAAGTAAGTCTCTGTCTTTTTGTTACGTTTTGACGATTAAATGCCTATACCGATATTGACGGAATTTGACAAGAAAATCTTTAGGGAGGGTACAGGACATTTTTTTTCGGTATGATTAACATGTTGTAGTCACGAAATTTTGAGAACTAATCTAATGGTGACAGAGAGACGGATGTATGTATTAGTCTGTAATGTTAGGTCGGTTCCTCAAGGTGTGTTTCTCGCGCATTATGTTAGTGTATAATTTGTTAATAAATTTAGTTTAGAGAAAAAACGTATTATTTAGCATAGATGTAGATTTGCTCTGTCCTATTACCTTGTGTCTACTTAAATGTTTCTGGCACCAGTTCATTTTACCTTCTATCTTGACATGCCTTGCGGGCGTAAACTGGCTCCAGCAGAGCACGAGCAGCTAAAGTTATTAGAACCCAAGAATCGGATGCTCAGGCTGAAGAAAGACCAATCCGAAATAAACCTGCCCTTAGTTAACACCGCCCCCCCCCTTTCCCCCAATATCTCCTCACCTTCGATTGTATTTCTGTTTTAAATATAGTGGAAATTGATTCTCTTCAAGAGACAGGTTCGACAGGTAGAATGATATAGTGATGGCTTTCCTGTCATATTAAACCGAGCTCGGTGTTGTTTAGGCCCAATTCTTCGTTACCAACAACTTTCTATAGTGCAATTCCTGGCAAAGAAATTGTCAATCCACGCGTACGAAGTCTTGGGTATCAGGTAGTAAAATAATAATAATAATTTGACTCATCATCCCAACTTTATCTCCCCTTGATTTATTTAAGTTGCTGGAAATTTTGTGTTTAAATGTGTCTTAAACACTACAGCTGTGGTTCACTTTCCAAAATACACTGATAAGCAAATTTATGATGACAACTTCTCACCAAGAGATTGAATGCCACCTGGTGACATTGTGGATACGTCATGCGCTAAGGAAAGTGTGGAAGGAGAGCAGAGATGCATAGGTGCTATTCAAGCGATGGTGAGTTGGCACACGGGAAAATCCACTGACAAAAGTGACTTTGACAGAGGGCAGATTGTTATGACAAGGCGCGGCCCTTGGGAACGAGCATCTCGAAAACTGGCGAGGCTGGTTGGGTTGTTCGTGTGATACTGTAGAGAGAGCGGTTGAAGGACGCTGAAACCATTAGTAGACTACACGGTGGTGCACGTCCACGCCTTCATCACAGAACGTGGATGGTCGGAGGCTTTCCCACTTCATAAAGTACAATAAGGTACCATCTAATGTAGATATGATGGCAAGGTACAATGCTGGTACAGGCACAAGTGTTTCGGAGCATATAGTTGAGCGCGCATTGTTTGATATGGAATTTCGCAGCAGACATGTTCCCATGTTGACCCAACGACATCGCCAGTTACGATCGACATCGCCAATCTCGATGATCTCATGATTGGAGCGTAGATCAATGGAAACTTGTCACCTGGTCGGAATGACATGGTGACAGAGTTTCAATTGGCTGCGCATTCCGCCCCTGTCGTAGACGCCTTAACCCAGTCCGACAATCCTGCCGGGTACAGGGGACCAACAGTTTAACGTGGAATCCGAACCACGGAAGCGTTCTAGCGTACTTCACATTACACAGCAAGTTGTGCCAGAGGTGAAGGCCGGGTTAAGTTCCTATGAAAATCCCCGGCGAGACAGGGATTCGAACCGGGGAACTTTCGATCTCCAGCCAGATGCCTTAACCACTGAGCCACGAGACCGCTCACCTAGTCGGATGAATCACATTCCTTGTTACACCAGATCGGTGGTTGCGTCTGGATACGCCGTCTTCCAGGTGATCGGCTGTTCGAAACATGCACCGTGTCATGGACGCATGCCTGTGGGGCAGTATTATGCTATGGAGGACATTCACCTCGGCTTCCATGTAATCTGCTGTAGTGATCGAAGGCAACATGACAGCTGTAAACTTCGTGAAAATTGTTGCGGACATCCTGCATCTCATTATGCTTCATGTCTTCCACGACGACGATGGCATCTTCCAAAAGGATAACTCTCAATGTTACAAGGCCAGAACCGTGCTACAGTAGCTTTAGGAGCATGATGGTGAACTCATGTTGAAATCTTTGACACTAAAGACGCATGATCGGGTCCAGAACACATCTAGAAAGCTATCTGGCCCATACTCCGCCCCAACAAACCACTGGGCCTTAATTTATGTGACTTGTATGTCTCGTGCGTATATAACTGGTGCCAGAAACCCTAAGAATATCACCAAGGACTTAACTAATCCATGCCGCACCGAATCGCTGCTATGAATATATCAGAATTTCCTTCCAGCTGTTTATATTACCAAAGATATATTCCTTATTGAAATAATATTTTACACAGGTAAATCTTAAGATGAAAACAGTTTTATACAAATCAGTTGATAACTATGCGAGTATACGTGATCACGGAAGTTCTGCATCTGTCACCGAGCGTGGTGGGTGAGTGGTTGACGCTCTGACCTCGCATACTGGAGGACGCCGGTTTGAATCCCCGTCCGGATATCCAGATTTGGGCGAACGCCGGGGAAGTTCCTTCAAAAGGCCATGAGCGATTTTCTTCCCGTTCCTTGTCCCCAGTTCTTTCCCGTCTCTAATGACCTCGACGTTGATGAGGCGTGAAGCCTGTAAGAAAAAATCAACCAATCAGCAACTGAAATTCGTTACTCTCAGTGTTTCAAAGTTACGTTCTATTATTATTATTTTATTTTTATTATTATTATTATTACAGCTTTATCAATCCTTATTTCAGGATATAGCCTCTTTATGCCAAATGAGTTATACATTACAATTTAATAAAAAATTGTAATACATAAATTGTAATATATCCTGTTATTCATGTTTGTTATACAAAATTTCATATTCATTACTTACACTGCACACTGATTAAAGCAAGTAAAGAAACACAACAATGAAAACATGAATCTAGAATTTCTGTACTGTTTTCAAGCGTGATTGGTATTGGAAAATAGAATCCAAATTCGTTTCGAATTTACATTTACCTTTGAACCATCATTAATACGGGAAACAGAATTAATAAACCAAAATGGAAAAAACAGTTACAATAAAAAACTATTTGCTTCAGAACAAAAAGAACAGAGAAAAGTAGACCTGTGCCCCCTTACCTAGACTTCCTATATAGAAGGTCATAAACAATGCCGACTTTCAGCTCTGGTGACATTACGGTACAGTGTCTCGGTCAGGCTTCCAACAGCGAATCAAGAACAACAAATACAGGCTCTATGGCAATATCACGTATCACGTGCACCCAGCTATCTGCAAAAAATTTCCGAGGTAACTCAGTTCTCTTGCTGTCAAACTATACCCTGGGAAACCCAGCAAAATCCTACTAGTCATCTACCCACGCACAAGTTGGTAAAGTATGAAACTTATACGCTTTGGCAATAGATACCTTTCGCAATAGTTCGAAGTATCAAATTCTTCTTTTCTGGCAAACTGAGAACAAATGAATAATATATTCAACTTGCTTTATGAGCAATAGCTTCAGTCAATTTATTACGGGAAATAGGGAAAGAGTTCAAGAATTTCCATTTAAATTTAAAAATTTACTATTAGTAATGTCAGTGACTCACCTATCAAAATACCTTTTCCAGATTTTTACTGATATAATATAATTAACGCATTCATCCATCAATGTGTAGCGATTTTAGAGAAGTTTTAATCATTTTTTAATTTTCAGGTAATGGGAAAACAAGAAAACATCCTATGTTTGAGGCAGCAATACGTGAAATATAGTGCTCAAATTACTTAGCTGACACCTGTCATGATATTCATACTCGAAATATTTCTAACGCGATTCTAAGACTTTTGTGAAATGTAATGCACCTCTAAAATCTTCTGTTGAAATCCAATGTGTATTCCTTTATGTCTGCGAAATAAAAGCAAAGTTAAAATATTATCAGCAGATTCGCCAATTGCACCCATTTGCCAAGGTGCGGTTGTACCTCCCCAAACAATCGTGTTGGTACCATAACGCGCTCAGCCACACTGCTAGGTAACATTTTATAATATTTTCTCCGAAATACAACAAAGCATTTTTGGTAATACTTCAGTTCGATGCGAGCAGTTATAGCGAATATCATTTTCCCGTGACTCTGAGCACTGCGGATGAGTATCAGAAAAACAATACATGCATGTTGCTGATGACTTTCCGCTCAATATTGCTATCATCAGTAGTCAAAAATCACGATCGAAACGCCACCTTTTAAATACGATTACATACTGAAGCGGCAGAAATCATTACGAATATAACATTGTTTTTGACAGATTATTTTGGCAGCATTGGATGATTATTGATAGGTTACTTCGGAAACTTCGCGGTTACGGCATATCTAGACAAATATGCGACTGGGTTGCAGACTTCCTGAAGGGCAGAACACAGTGTGTAGTTCTCGACAGTGAGCGTTCATCACTTACTGAAGTGGGTTCTGGAGTTCCCCAGGGAAGCATGTTAGGGCCTCTGTTGTTTCTCATATACATCAATGATCTATGCGACATAATAGGGGGGATGAAAAGATTATTTGCCGATGATGCTATTATTTATCGTGAAATCAAAACCCAGGACGACTGCGCTTTGTTACAAGACGATATTATGAAAATAATTGCGTGGTGTAAAAGATTGGTAGTTGGAGTTAAACGCTAAAAAGTGCCAAGTCATGCGTGTAAGTGAGAAGGTGACACCATTTAACTATGAATATGCAATTAATGGCACTGTCCTTAGAACGGTAGATTCCGCTAAATACCTAGGGGTAACAATTCGTAATAATTTGTCGTGGAATGAGCATATCGAGAATGTAATGGGAAAAGCAAATCGCCGATTTCTAGGTCGTAATTTAAATCAATGCACTCAGGAAGTTAAATCGATTGTATTTAAGTCACTAGTACGTCCTCACTTAGAGTTTTGTTGTTCTGTATGGGGTCCCCATCAAAAGGGGTTAATGGAGGCTTTAGAGAAGGTCCAAAGGAGAGCCGCCCGATTCGTGACAGGTATATATAGTTGGAGGGAAAGCGTAAGTGTGATGTTGAAGGAGTTAGGTTGGAAAGACCTGGAACACCGAAGGCGTTGCTCTCGACGGAAGCTAATTGAAAAATTCACTGACAGACGTATTTCGGAATGACAGCCAGCAAATATTGCTACCAGCAACATTCATATCTCGGAATGACCGCGAAAATAAGATAAGAGAAATCAGGGCCAGAACCTATTCATTTTTGTACTCATTTTTCCCAAGAGCGATTAGGGAATGGAATAGAAAGTATTTACCGGGCGAGTAAACTTAAAATCCGACAGGAGTAGCTTTCGATAAAGCACTCCAGCCATCCTGATCTGGGTTTTCCATGGTTTTCCCAGATCACTGCACGCGAATGCGGGGATGGTTCCTCACAATAGCCCATGGGCGCCTCCTGCCATATCCCTTATATCCCTTCCAAACTATAACCCTTTTCGATAGGTGCAATGCACCCTCCGCCACACACTTTTAGTGAATCACGGAGTAATAATAATAATAATGACTCCTATCTTTTAATACATTTTGTCACACTGTGTCAAAGACCTCCATATTCACTGGTGCGTCAGGAGGAGAAGGAGTGCGTGGAGCGAGGAAGCTGGCTGACTGTCTCGTAATATATTGCATAACATCCGCCTACCCAGCGGGTCCCCTTGTCTGACTACATAACTTGTGCGTACCTCAAAACTTGACCCTTTACAGCGTCTGTGCTCAGAACATGCTGGCTACTGGTGACTAACTTTACGTCTCATATTTAGGTTTCCGCGGCGTCTGTTTTGCCCCTCCATTCCGTGACTGTTCCAATACTGTTTTACATTTCTCACTATCTCGCATCTAATGACTGCTGACTGCATGTGCCTCCAATGTCCTATCGTCTCCAGATATTCGAGAAAACTTGTGGTCCCTCTGAATAAAATTCCTGTTTCGCACGCATCCTACAGCAACATTATCGGTGATTACCCTAACATATCAGTACTTATAACGGCCATCATACCCAGATCTTTAATTAAATTGTATTTTAAGAATCATTTGTAACAACCTGTGAGTTCAGTAAATATGGTTTTGTATATTTTTTTTTACAATTAATAGTGAATTTGAGTAAATGAACGTTGTTTTATTAGAAGAAACTATGTAAACACTATTTATTACGTTCAAGGACAGTACCATGCATGAAACATTTTAAAAGTTTGTAATTCTAAGTATTGAGGTGAGTTACGATGTTTAGAGGACAATTTGTTACAGTTTCGACTGATTTATGTATATAATTTTGTGTGTAAATATCTTTAATTGTCATTTATGTGCATTTCATAATGATTGTGAATGATTTTGTATTAATTCTGATTGTTTTATTGTGATTTTAATTATTTAAGAATTGTTAGAATCCCAGAAACGTCGGTCTGAAGTCTTTGAATTATTCCGGAATTTTCTGTGAAACCTATATAAGCGATCCGCAGAGACGAGGTTTAGTATTGTATTCAGTATTCAAAGTACTGTGAGTAGTAGTTTTTTGAATGTTGTAATCACTGGAGCATTTATTTACGATGGCACCTAGTATCTTTGGAGTCTGATCTCTTAAAAGCAGGTAAACAAACTTGAATCTGAATTTTCTTGGACTAATTATTTCATTTTTTTAAACGAGATATCTATCATGGCGAACGCGACAGGACTGAACAGCCAGAAATAGTAATTAGCTAGATACCTATCAAACTGTAATAACTGTAGGTACAGGAAAATGATCTTTTTATGCTAAAAAGATGAGCTTGGCGATCAACCAGAAGGTTGGTTAGATCCACCTGAAGGATGTATACTTAACCTGGTATTGGAGGTAGCGTGGTCAGTTCCTTTCCTCCTTACCTAATCTAACACGCTAATTCTACCGGGTAAAGGGGACATACAGTTAAAAATAGAATTTTAATCACAGAAGCTTTCGGGTTTAATTCAAATTTCACAGCAAGCTGTGCCAGAAGTGAAGGTCTGGTTAAGGGCTATGAAAATCCCCGCCGAGACTGGGATTCGAACCGGGGACCTTTCGATCTCCAGCCAGGCGCCTTAGCTACCAGGCTGCTCTTATTAAGTTTTCGGATAGAAACTGTGCTATATAGAAGTATCACAAATAACGCTTCTGAAAATTAACTGTGGTAGCGGGCGTATCAGCAAAATACAATTCGGAGAAGCATTCAGTTTTAATCTTTGTGTTGTGTTATTTTGTTAAAGATCGGAAACATACCCACTTCTTTTAATTTCGTATGTTTGGCTTATAATGTATTAATTGCTAAACTTTGTACGAAAGACAAAATTAGTGCTTAGGAATCAACACAACAATTTTGTTGCCGAAATATAAACAGCAAGTTTTTACCAGTGTCCAGTTCTGACCCACGTGTATCGGCTGCCCCTGAACGCGATTTTTAAGCGGTTTTCCGCGAATGCTCGTATAGTCCCCAATTTTCGTGTCATAAACTACACATTTCACAAAAAAAAATATTTACCTATCATGGAGAACATAAATTACACGAATCACAGACAGATGGCAGCACTTAAGCTACCCCATTAGAACAGGCTCCATCTGGCATGTGGGAGGGTCACCAATCCAGCACTGAAGCAGGCGCAGTATCTACGCTTCACATCCTTACAGATTCGTGGTGATCGGTACTAAGATGCCTCATCAGTTCATGATTGAAAACTGCTGACAAATAACAATTATTTTACATGATGAAATGCATTACTGTATACTGTTGGTTGACCATGATTATACGTACGGAGTATGGGATTGTCTTCGTAGTTTTGCATAATAGGTTGAATAAGTTGCAGGAGAAAATAAATCGAGGACACATCATGGCGCTGGGATGCATATGATGATGGTAGTACGAGCCTAGGAAATGAAGGCTGCTAAGAAGGACTTTGATAGCCGTCCTTGGCTTCGAATATTCGGAAACAGCAAATATTTCTGGAGAAAAAGATCTTATTGCATATTCTTGTTGTTCTACCGGGATAATGAGATGAAATAATTATTCCTTTCTTAAAGTTCTTATAAATTAGAATAACATAATGTTGTAGCAGTAATAATTACGATAATTCCTTTTTTATTATAAACATATTTTAAGAGGTATATTATATCTGCTTACTAAACATAAGTATATTTACCCAGAGACAAAGCTTTCTATGGCCACAGTTCGCACAGGGGAACAACTGTGAATAGCCTGAAATGTGCCGGTTGGGTACCACGTGAAGTACCTCACTTAATGAGTATGGCTAATTATTTAATTAACATAAATTGTGAGTGCGTAGTTCTTTGACCAGACTGATCTCACGCATAAAAATGAATTGTGAAACATCCAAAAGAATTTATTTGATTTGCTAACAAGTTATAAATGTGTCGTTTATAAACTGAAAGTGATTAATTTTAACGCTGCAACACTTCAACCCTTATTAAAATGCGTCATTAGCAAAAATACTAACTTAAACGTAACATTTATGCTGAAAATAAACTAAAGGATTATTTGAGAAACAGTTAACTTTTATATATATATACATATCATTTTGATACATCCCATTTTGGTGTGATCTTTGTGTAAAGGGAAAAGAATTTATAAATCCTTTTTAGTGTGCTCTGAGGAAAAAAAAAAAAAAAAAAAAAAAAAAAAAAAAAAAAAAAAAAAAAAAAAAAACAACAACAACAACAACAACAACAACAACAACAACAACAACAACAACAACAACAGAGGCGAACGTCACGTGACCTACAGAGATGACTGTCTGATGTTTATGGATAAACTATCGGCAAGACTAATTCACTGAAGTTGGCACATTTGGAGATTATTGATATATGCAAGACTGTTCTGATATGATTTGGCAACTGAATTTGAGACTGGCACAAGTACGGTAGGATATAAATGGATTGTTCATTTGTGTGCGTGTCTTTTTTTTTTAATGTAATCGATAGTCGATCTCAGACTTTCATGTTCTGGAGCTAAGATAGTAATTTAAGATGTTTATGTTAAAGATAGTCGTTGAAATCTTACTTACTGATATAATGGATCAGTAAGTTGTTAATGTATATGTATTTTACACAAAGTAATCTCCCTACTTCGGTTATAATTACCTAGATCGAAATATAAGTGACTAATAATAAATCTTAAGGAATAAAGAAAGTACAATTAACCGGTACACTATATATATATATATGTGTGTGTGTGTGTGTGTGTGTGTGTGTGTGTGTGTGTGTGTGTGTGTGTGCCTAATTTGAGCTAATTAACAACTTCTTACGGCATCCGAGGGTCATTGTCACGTCTATAGAAACAGTTTCTCATAGTAGGCTACGTTCAAAACAATGTATTGTGTTAAACATTAAAATGCTGAAGTTTTAATTTGAAGAATTTGCTGTTCATATTCAGCCTTTGCCAGGTAGCCAGGTGCCGCAGTGTAAGTATCGATCGTTCTCATCGCAGAACCAGTATACCACTCAGAGGCTGTCGATGAAAAGATTTGAAGAGGTGGCTGAAGATGCTCTCTAGACATGCGAAAAAGCGGTAGGGCCGCCAGCGTGTAGGATCGATGGAGTGAACGAAAATCCCTCCCTTGCAGGTAAATCATCTGACGGGAGTTTCAATCTGCCGGGATGTAGTCTTCATTTCGCTGCCATCGACCACCCTAGACACCAAGGAAGCAAGTAATTATTCCTCAGACGCATTAACTCCCGTCTACCCTGCTACCGGCGTCTGCTGGGATACACACAGCACCAACACAGCGTGCAATGAGCGCAGTCGGAGTAGGAGATCTGATTAAACTCTAATCGAATATTTTTTCGGAGTATCGCATGCAATGTGTGTGTATCTCCCAAACCGGTAACAAGAGCAGCGGAAGCTATCTGACCAGCCCTTGTCAGCTTTGTAGGTCCGAGTCTGGACACCGCAATTTAGATATTTTAATCAAGTTTGGAGTTATTCAAATTATCCATACCATGTTTTGCATACGAGTTTATAAAAGCAAATTTGTAATGGTGAGTAAGGGAATAGCATCTGTATACATGACAAAATTATTACTACTACATTAAAAAAAAAAAAATCTAAACCAGTTTTGAATGCGAGCGTTATAGTACCATCTTATTATGTCTTTCCAGAAGCTAAGGGTAAAAAAACACAGAAGGATGATTGTGGACCTTATCGAAGCGGTATACTTAGCCTGTTATTCGAGATAGAAATTTTCTGCGTACGGAAGTATCTCTGTTCTGACTACAGAGTTATCACGGTCTGGGATTCAAGCCTGGGGCCTGATAACGGTTAGTATGTCGTTTTTCGAAAACCTAGGAAAATTATGGGAAAACACGAAACACATCAAAACCAAACATATACGCTTCGAAAATATGTCCTGCTTTAGATTAGCTCCTCAGCTAATGACCCGCTTTAAATAGAAAGTAAAGAAAAAGGTAATCGGCCGACTGGAACCAGAATTAATGTAATCCATTATTAATTGTTTTTCCTTACTGTTTTACGCCTCTTCTTCTTACGTCGAGGTTTATCCCGGAATGTGCCCGGTGTGATTTTGGGAAACCATGAAATTCAGAAATTTGGATGGGCGGATGGGGATTTGAAATCGCGTCTTTCCAAATGCCAGGCCATAGCGTTACTTCACACCTGCCCAGCTCGGAGAAGCGAAAGCATCCAAATAAAGATGAACAACATCGTCACAGCATGTATAAGTGACATGTGTAATAAATAGCACTAGTTATCAATGTACTATGTGGAGAATAAAGTCCAGAGGGGAGAAATGGAATATGTAGTAGTTGAGGTATAGCCATTGTAATGTCCTGAATACATTTAATCAATTCACATTTAACTTTCAAGATATTTATTTCATTATTTACATATCTTACACACTGATGCAAGTTCACAAATTTTACATGCAATTTTTATTTATTTATTTTAACATCCTTAAATGCTTAAAAAAAATTCAAATGTTTCTTTCCTTTCCGACGTACTAAAATGTCATTGTTCGAATTGCACGCAACATAGGAAGCTGGTCGTCGATAGTGATGCAATTTCGTTCTTCAACCGCAGATAAATATTTTGAAGGCAATTTTCTCGAGCCAATTTCTATCCTAGTCTGTGAAACCGAACCTATTATGTACCTGTTATTGGTTTCGGTCTACTTCGGGACTCATTCACACATAATTTAGCAACTATTCTCTTCTTAGACTTTGTTGTTTTCACAAACAAGTAAAACACTCTTTTACAAATGTGGCTCTAGTTATATATCAGATTGTTGCAAGTACAGTATAACTCCAATTATTCGAATCAATTGGAACCGGACCCCATTCGGATAATTCATTTCTTTCCGAAAGAAGGTTTATTTTAATTATTTACTGTATGTATGTCGAAAATTGGAGAAAAAATTATTTTTAAAGAAAAAGAGCTTTTAATTAATTAAATGAAAAGGCAACACTTTTACATCTTATGCTTACTTACAAGTGCTGTACATTAGTACAGTATGTACGTACGTACCGTACTGTAAATAAGTCATTGCTTGCTGAACATCTCGGTCAAATTAAGCTGTCTGACTGTATTCATTCGTTTTCTGGCAGCAAAGTCACGCATCCGCTTGACTGAGAAGTTGCATGTGGTCACACTCAGGTTGACGCTCCATTTCAACACAGTTTCAAGGACAGCAAATGCTTGACTAGCTGATGGTTCAACTTCGACATTAAGATCATCTTCTTCCCCGACACTGTGTTCGCTCACACTTTCTATAAGTTCATAATCATTTAGAAAGTCATACCCTGGGTCTGACGAATCAAACACCACCCACTCTCCTATATCTTCAGCACTAACTTCTGAACATCCAGGAATTTTCAAAAGAATGTTTCTGAATTCCTCAACTGACACGTCATCCCCATTTCTCGTGTCTCTTCCCTTTTCGTCTTGATTACAATACAATACAATACATTCATTTTCCATTGATCCCAACATAAGAGACTGGCTCTGTGGGATGTGGAAAGTTGTCAATTTACAGATAAACAGTTGCATAACAAAATAATAAGTACACCAGTAATGTACAGTCATAGCATACATGATACATTAAACAATTCCATAACAAAATAATACATACACCACAAGATGTACAGTCATAGCATATATGATACCGTAAACAATTGCGTAACAAAATAAATACATACACCAGGAGATGTACAGTCATAGCATACATGGTAAATTAATTATGTAAACTACATTTACACAAGCTACTGGCAGTTATTTTTTAGATACCTTAGAAATAAATTCTTCGACAGAGTAGAAGGAGTTGTCAATTAAAAATTATTTCAATTTTTTTCTGAATTTATTTTTATCATCTGCTAGACATTTAATATGTGTTGGGAGCATATTGAAGATATGTATCCCTGAATATCGGACCCCTTTTTGAACAAATGACAATGACTTGTAATCCTTGTGAAGATCATTTTTTCTTCTAGTGCCATAATTGTGTATTTTACTATTTGTTTCAAACAAAGTATAATTTGTGACATTAATGTGTGTATATACTCAGACGCTAATGTTAAAATCCCTAACTTCTTGAACAGCTCTCTACATGAAGTTCTATTGCTAACCTCACACTTAATTCTTATTACACGCTTTTGGGCTCTGAACACTTTGTCTCTATGGGTAGAATTGCCCCAGAATTTTATTCCATATGACAATAAGGAATGAAAATAAGCAAAAAAACTTCTGCCTCATACGGAGATCACCTATAGCTGAAATTGTACGAACTGCAAATGTGGCTCTACCCAATCGCTTTAATAAGTCAGAAACATGTACTTTCCAATTTAAATTGTGATCAATATTCAAACCTAGAAATTTCACACTCTCTACCTCTTGAATAGACTGGCCTGCAAATTTTATGTTTATATCTGGTGTTAATCTGTGTGATGTACTGAATTGCATATACTGAGTTTTATCAAAGTTTAAAGACAAGCCATTAGCTGTGAACCATTTATTAATCAGTTCAAAGACATAATTTGAAATATATTCTGTAGATAAATCTGGAGTATTTTTAATTCCTATGTTTGTGTCATCTGCAAATTGGACAAATTTTGAATTTTTACATGAAACACAAGGTAGATCATTTATGTATATTAAAAAAGCGATTCGGATATTCAGCGATTCAGATAGTCGGAGTTGGGATAGTTGGAGTTCTACTGTAGTCCAATTTAGAATGTTTGATATTGCTACTTAAACGTCGGGTACTGAGGTGTTCGACGATTAAATTGACACGTCGCACCAACTTTTACGTGACCGGAACGACGAGCAGTGAGGGGAAATTTGTTTTAATAAAAAGCATACATTCACTTGTCAGCTATACAACGGTGCGCGAATCTCTCATTTCAATTTAGCAGCTCTCGAGCTATAGCACATTTTTGCGAACACTATTCCGCTACACAACGTTTCCAGACAGTACGCCCCGCCTGGCGTTTATAAAAACGTTCATCGTTTTCAAGTCAAAAACTCACTTGAAGAGTTGAATTTTAAGATGCCACAGGTGTGGGAATTAAGCACGTGGGTTTAAAAATCGATAATCTAGTAAGAAGGTAGGCATTTAATTTAATTCTTAAATTCGCGGCAACCTTACATGGTCATTCTAATGGAACTCATTTCTTTTTAAACTTTTACGGTATGCCACATAACCACGACCAACGTTTTTCATTTTATCGCCATATCATTGATTCTAATTGTATTTGATTCTCTAAATGTGACTTTATTGATTCTTTCTAGTTTAAGTTACTCCTAATTTCCGTATGAATAGCTATACAAGCAAACAGGACGGACATAATACTTAGCTAGAAACGCCAATTGCCAAGGCCGGTCTCAAACCGGCAACCCCTGCAACTCAAGGCTATCTCCTACGTCACACCAGGGTTGGCTTAACCAACACTTCAGACAGCTAGATCACACTATCTATAAGGCACGAGTTTTAACAATGCTTTGTAAACGTCATAATGTTTGTTTACTCACGTTATGTTAAATGATGGCAGTACTATCTGTTTAATAACCATGAAACTAATTTAATTACGTGCATCCTTCACTTATATATAAAGCTGTTTACTGGGATATTTATGGACTTGTAGAACACGCGTCAATTCATTTTTTCGAACTTCTACTTAAAACTCTGCTGATGAAGTAGACAACGCCGTTGGCACGAATGGCACAGCTCTCAGTTCACAGTTAAAATGAGAGTTCAGACGTCATTGGAAATCAGGAACGATAGGTGGACGTTACAAGTTGGGGATTGAGTGACTTCATCGTCCCCCCCCCCCCCTCAACGGCTTTCGGCATCTGAAGCCATACAGCCAGCTCGATAGTCATTATGTCACTCAGTGCTTTCAGTACCTCCAGTATGAAATTTTTCCAGTTAATTAGACACACCACAGGACAGGCTTCACATTCACGGAGACAACACCTAAACCCCCATGCACGCGGCCGGACTCGAACTGGTGACCTTCGGCATGTGGAGGTCGGCTTCCTGTTCTTTGCAAACTCGTTTTAGCTTAACAGTGTAGTGGAACGCGTAATTAAAAACGAGCTGCAAAGCGGAGCCAATTACACGTTAGAAGCGTGTCTTATACTGACGTGAGAAACAAATATTTTTGTTGAAAGCACTGAGAATTAGCATAGCAGCATTGTCCACTTTCTTGTCGGTACCTGAAATAGCAAATAATGTTGGACATACAACCATTGTGCTACTACATAAAACCGGAAAAAAATTGGATGCGTAATCAAAAGTGTCAAACTCTGTGGCCTGCTCGATATCCGACAGAAATATATATATATATAGTCGTAGATTTGACACTCAGTTGATCACATCTCGTAGAAATGTCATCTGACGTTTGGAAGCAGATGGCTTTATTAACATAGTGAGAAATATTAGCCATTTTCGATCATAAATTCATAAGGCTTTATAGAGTCACAAAGAGGGTTGGAACGATATATCGGTCAACCGATAATATCGGTCCAAAAATATCGATATTTATATCGATATGATGCAGTGAAATATCGAAAACCACAAACACCCTCGCGCTAGAAAAAATTCTGCAAATAAATGTATGGGTGAAAGGAACCAAACTTGACTATGCTAAACTCTGATTTAGCTTGATAACGTCCTTTGCAAATCTGTGGTTCCACTCCGTTTCGTGCGCATTATTCGTTCCCCTTTTATTTACTTTCACCGTTTTATTGTTTAATATGTTGCGTTACGTTTGCGTTTGTTAGTTCTAGTTTCTCTCTGGGACGTATTACAATATTCTAAAGGGGGTACAAAATATGACCGCCTGATCGATACAATTGCTAATTTTATCAGTGTTGATAATAGAGCATTTAATGCAGTTGAAGGCAAAGGTTTTAAGTTTTAATGAAGCACTTAGCACCATTATACAAAGTCCCTTTTCGTGGAACTATAAAACAAAAAATGATGAAAAAATTTCGAAAGTTGTGAAGGAAGAGTTGAAAAATGTGAAGCATTTTTTATTGTTTTGTATAGAATAACACCAACTATTTGGAAATTACAGTAAATTTTTGGCTTGAAAATTAAATTGAAATTAATCATGATTGGTATACTAGTTGGATTAAGATATGTTCAAAATTGTAATTAATCATTTATTCAAAGTAGCCTCGTCGGTACCTTCTGAACGCCTTTTCTCACAGGCAGGAAACACTGTCACTCAAACTAGGAATGGACGTCATGGGAAAAGATTAAGAAAACTAAGTCTTCAGGATCTGTTGACGCTTAATATTTGCAGACCTAATTTTTTTCAATAGACTACTTAGGATTTATTACTTGATTTTGATTTACATACTTATTTCTAATTTCTGAAATAGTATATACAAATATCGGAAAATATCGATATTATCGATATGATGGGGCCGAAATTATCGATATCTGCTTGGCATCGACATATTTATCGATATTTATATTACTTTTCATCTAAGTATTGATCATCATTAATCTAACGAGCTGAAGTGTCGTCTCCTTGCCTGCTACAGTGGTGGATTGGTGAACCTCCCTCTTGTCTGAAGGAACCTATTATACCAGTGTAGCTGAAATGTTGTCATATGTCTGCGAAACTTATAGCTTGTGGTCTACATAATAAGTATATTTTTGCGATGTTGTAAATGCGATGTTGTTGCAGGCCATGTTTCCACAGTTGTTTAATTAATTACCAGTTGAAAGATAACGCCAATGCAACTGTTTAATTTATTTATTGCAGCGTATATTTTTGTTTGTGAAACGTGTAGTTTAAGAGACGGAAATTGGGAACAGTCCCAGAATTCACCAAGGTGATTGCGGGAAACCACAATCCCGCAATCAAGATGGCCGGCACGCTGGGTACAAGACTCGATCCAGTGTAATGGCGGCTTAACGCACGCAGCAAAAGTGACGGGTGCTGTGACAATTAAAGGTGAGTTCCCATGGCACGTGGTTTAGTAGGCCGCGCCACATCAGTCACATGCTAGCCCTCAAGCCTCCCCACCACATTGCTTAGTGTCATTTCAGCTATCGGGGCGTTTGATGTTTACCGACTGGGCGACGTATAGAGGCGCGCCATCCCTGCAAGCACAGGTGAGACCCGTCTCACGGCCCGCTCTTGGTAGCTGGAACTGGCCCGGCCGGCAAATGTGCGAACCGTGGGAAACTAGCTGGAGGCTTAGTGGAAATGGCCTGGTCACCGGGCCCATGAATTCACTGTGGAAGGCAGTAAAAACTTCCTTGCACATTCAGCTGTGAAGCAATACAACCTTTTGTAAGGAATGGAGACAGTGACTCGTTAACATTGAAACCGATGACTACGGCTTTGTGTGTTCATTGAAGAACATATCGCAAATAGTGTAAGCTGGTTTAGGTATAAGGAAGAGTATTTAACGCGGTACAACTTGACAAAGATGGTGAGATAACAAACAGCCAAGGACATGGGATACATTTAGCCCAGAAAATCGCTATAGGGCACGTGTTCTCATGGGTTTTTTTTCTGAACTCCGAGAAGTGTGCCAAATTTGTCGGTTTATTTCAGCAAATCATCGACTTAAGTTTCGTGCACGGTAACAAACTCTTTATTTTCTGTTTCAAGAGAGATAATAGGAGAAGTGAGCCTTTCAGCACTACCTCTGGAATGGTGGATGTTTTCCCTTCATGAACGCAACAGGAACCTAGGACAGCTATTATACGGGAGACGACTGGAACCAGCAGCGTAGTAGACAGCTGGGGACAGAAGACCGCCTGGCTGGCTACACAGACATTCACATTGGCAGTACGATGGATCAATGCTCAGCTGACTGCTTCTACAATAATAATATGTTTATCCTCAATGGTTCACAAAGAACCGACCTCCAAGCGATCCTTCGATTAACATCGAAAGATGTTCTCTAAATCAATGGTAGTGATATCTTAAATTTCAATTGCACTTTAATTAAATTAATTAATAACATAAACCAATCGTTTTCACTTTTTTTCAAGATTTAGCCCTGGGACATACTATCTTAATTTCATATTGATACATTCAGTTTTCATCACAATCATTTATTATTAGTTACAATATGTGTCAAGTCTAAAAATAATAATTTATTATTAATATCGATTATGAATACTAACTTCTGCAAAATGAGAAACTCAAACAGCTAATTTTATTATGTTGCATTTCAGTATTACCCATCTCCAAATAACCAAATTTTATGAGCACACTACTTCCAACAATAGACTAATCAGCATTCACTCTCTCTCACAAAGCTACAATTTAAACTAGTGATACAGCGGAAGTGTCATAACGGAAGCAGAAACGGAAACAGATGTCAAAAGTAAATCTTAGTGGAAACAGCAACAGAAGCGTGTGTTGTGAGGGGGGTCATTACTATTGCTGTAAGTTTTAATAACAATTTGATTATTGATTTTAAATTATGAAATTAATATTCAGGTATCAAGAATCATGATTGCTGTTGATGACAGACATAAAATGCTTAATTTATTGTTTCCCTACGGCTTGTACATAGCCGGATACATTTAACGTTACATTAGACATTATGTGTACCTGCAAGCAAAAGCAATCCCACAAAAACAATTCTTGTAAAAATAGGCGAAGTCTCGTGTTCGCGCAGTGACAAAAAGTTATGAGATCTTCTTCTGAGCCAAGTCTACACTTTACAGTGTGTATTCACTTTATGAAACAGAATGGTTTTCTTCGGTATCATAGATCGTTTATTTAGGATAAAAAATCTGATGACTTGGCCATATGCATGTCATAATTTGAACTTAAATTGAGGGAATAATATATATACTTGTCAAATTCGAAAAATGACTTTCCGTTTTTATAAGTTTGTGTACGTTAACTAAAACATGGCGTGCATAATGGCCAAGTCATCAGATTTTTTATCCTAAATAAACGATCTATCATACCGAAAAAAAAAAAACATTCTGTTTCATAAAGTGAAGTGAATACACACTGTAAAGTGTAGACTTGGCTCAGAAGAAGATCTCATAACTTTTTGTCACTGCACGAACACGAGACTTGGCCTATTTTTACAAGAATTGTTTTTGTGGGATCTCATTTCTTTTTTTAAGTTTATCGCTTATCCTGAATCACCGCTCAAATGTAATGATTCTACTTGAAAATAGGTTAATAAGAACATTTCAGATTTTAAGACATAAATAAACGTTTACAAACAATGCCCCAATCACTGAAAACAATTGATGTGCCCGATAGCCGAGCAATGCAGATTGCCGCTGGCTTAACTACCACCATAAATAAATTACTAGTAACTTCCAAACTAAGTATAAGACCAAAGTAAAATTTAAGATATCACTTCAACTTGCTTATTCTCAGCCATGTAGCTTCATCGGAAGCAAAGCAATTAAGCCGCAAATATGTGTCAGAATTTTTCATGTTTGGGATTGTTATTAAATAAATACGGGAGAAAACTCCAATATTAGAATTTTCGATGATATTTGGATGAAATCATATATGTGTACCAAATTACTTGTTTCTGGTATGACTGGAGGGACAGTGGAATTTTGATATCGGGGTGTCGTGGTCGAAATAAAATTTTGAATTTCAGTAACTTCCAGAATAAGACGAGCAAAGAAGTAAAATTTAACACGCTAGTTGAACTTAGTAAGCTCACTCTACAATTGAAATCTGAAGTCTATAAAGTAATTAGGGTAGGAAGCGATTTCACGTCAGCGGTAGGTAAGGGGTAGATATATGGAAATTTACGAGTTTGTGGGTATGTGAGTAGAATTTTATCTGTGTAGCAAATTTCACCTTTCCACGGCTACGGGAAGAACTTTAGAGTTTTCATGATCATCAGTCAGTCAGTGAGTAAATGAGTGACAAAATCGCTGTGGTTTGCATCTTAACAACAACCGAACTAACAACACTATCGAAATAAAATTTAGTAAGTTTGCTAAGATTGCTGATATCTATGCATAACAGAAATTTAAGACATGTAGAATAAATACGACCGAAGAAATTGAGGTTCAAAAATGGCCCGAATCGCTTCGAGAAAAGGGTAGGCAGTGCCGCCGTTGACTCGACTTGTCGGGTGCACTGCCGTGGACTCAAATTATAAATGCGGAAGTAGGTCTCTGTCTTTTTGTTACGTTTTGAAGACTAAATGGCTATACCATTAATGATGGAATTTGACAATGAAATACTACGTATCTGTAGGAAGGAAACCGGAAATATTTTTTCGGTATGAATAACCGTTGTATTCACGAAATTTTTAGAACTTATCGAATGGTGACGTGTGTTAGTTTGTAATGTTACATCGGTTGCACAAGCTGTGCTTCTCGCGCGATTTGTTAGTGTATGATTTATTATTAAATTTCGTTTAGAGACAAATCGTATTATTTAGTATAGAGTTCGATTTGCTACTATTATTTTGTGTCTGCTTAAAAGTTTCTGACACCAGTTTATTTTGTCTTTTTTTGTTTTTGACATGCCTTGCTGGCGTAGTTCTAGCCTATAGTGTAGTTCTAGCAGAACACGAGCAGCTAAAGTTATTAGAACCCAAGAATTGGATGCTCATGCTAAAGAAAGAAGAAAAGACCAAGCTGAAATAAAGCTGCCCTTAGTTAAACACCCCCCCCCTCCCCACACTCATACACACTCACACACACATCCCCGCACCCCCTTCCTCCGCCCCACCTTCTTTTGTTTTTTTGTTTTTAAATATGTTGGAAATTGATTCTCTACATGAGACACGTTCGACGGTTTGAGCATACTAATTATTCCAGACCAAAGCAATTAACCTGCAAATATGTATCGGAACGTTTCACGTTTGGGCTTCCATTGAATAAATACAAGGAAAATCAGCAATATAATTTCCAAGAATGCCCCAATCTCTGGAAACAATTAATGTACGTCCTAGCCTAGCAATGAGCATTGACGCTGGTTTATCTACCACCTCAAATAAATAACAAGTAACTTCCAAACTAAAAATAGGAACAAAGTAAAATTTAAAGCTTTTTTAAAAACTTGTTTTGCCTCTATATAGTATAGAAATGTCAGGTATATAGCTTCATCCGGAGCAAAGTAATTAAGCCGCAAATATGTGCCAGAATTTTTCATGTTTGGGATTATAATTAAGCTAGCTGATACCTGCTACTTCGTACGCGTGGATTAAGAATTTCTTTGCTAGAATTGAAAATAAAAAGTTTCTGCTAACGAAGGATTGGTCCCAAACAACAACTAGTCGGCATAATTTGACAGGAAAGCCATCACTATTTCATTCTACCATCGAATCTGTCTTTTGAGAAGAATAAATTCCCAACATTCTTAAAAACAAAAAACAAATGAGGTGTTGGGATTGGGGGGGGGGGTGTTAACTAAGGGCAGGTTTTATTTCAGATAGGTCTTTTCTTCGTTTTTTTCACCATGAGCATCCGATTCTTGGGTTCTAATAACTTTAGCTGCTCGTGCTCTGCTACAACTAAGGCCAGTTTTACGCCCTCAAGGCATGTCAAAAAAGAAGGCAAAATAAACTGGTGCCAGAAACATTTAAACAGACGCAAAGTAAGAGGACAGAGAAAATCTACATCTATACTAAATAATACGTTTTTTTCTCTAAACGAAATTTATTAACAAATTATTCACAAACATAATGCGCGAGAAACACACCTTGAGCAACTGACCTAACATTACAGACTAACACACACATCCGCCTCTCTGTCACCATTCGATAAGATCTCAAAATTTTGTAACTACAACTGTCAATCATACAAAAAATGTCCTGTGCTCTGCCTACAATTTCTCTTGTCAAATTCCGTCAATACCGGTATAGGCAATTAGTCGTCAAAACGTAACAAAAAGATAGAGACTTACTTCCGCATTTATAGTATTATTACTGCAGAGCACACACACACTGACTGCGAATCACCCCTGAGGGTCAATATAACGTAAAAAAGTGTACTCCTATAGCTTTGCAAGACTACTTACCATTTTCCTCGCATTGCACCCCTAAGTTTGTGGTATCTACAGTTTATCATTCAATCCGAATAACCGACGGTCCAGGCGTGACTCTTACGATCAAAAACAATTTTTAAAAATCATTGCCTACCTTGGTATTTGATCCGACGGTAACACATTAGGAAGCAAGCGCGTTAACCAATGGGCCACCATCCCACAATCGTGTATGGAACTACAGAGGCTTCCACATCCTAAACGTCGGTCTATGTTCGTTTCGGTAATTTTTCAAAATTATGTGACAATATGACGGCAAATTGTTCAACCAAATGTAAACAGTATTTTTCTCCATGTTTCAATGGATAATGTGCAAACTTTCATCGAGATCGGATGAAAACTGTGGATTTGTATGAAGAATAAACAAACAAACATTCATCTTTTATATATAGATAAATACAGGGAAAACTGCAATATCAGATTTGTTTTATGATTTTGGAATGAAACCATATATGTATAATAAATTACTTGTTTCTAGGATTACTGTAAGTTCAGTGGAATTTTGATATCGGGGTGTTGTGCCGAAATAAAATTTTGAATTTCAATAACTTCAAAAGTAAGAAAAGGAAAGAAGTATAATTAAACAATTTAGTTAAACATATTAAGCTCACTCTACAGTGAAAATTAGAGCGTTATAAAGTAATTAGGGTAGAAAGAGATTTAAAGTTAGGGGTAGGTAAGGGGGTAGGTATATGAAAATTTACGAGTTTCAGACTTTTCTTATAATATTTGGGTAACATTTTATTTGTGTAACTAATTTCAGCTTTCTACGGGTACGGGAAGAGCCTTAGAATTTTGATGATTATCAGTGAGTGAGTGAGTGAGTGAGTCAGTGACAAAATATCTGAAGTTTGCATCCGAATAACTTACGAACTAAGAACAGTAATAAAATAAAATTAAGTACGTTTGCTAAGATCGCTCATATCTATGAATAACAGAAATTTGAAACATGTAGCTGAAATACGACCGAAGAAATTGAAGTTCAAATATTGCCCGAATCGCTTCGAGAAAAGGGTATGCAGTGCCGCCGTTGATTCGACTTGGCGGGTGCACTGCCGTGCACCCAAATATCCGGCTTTACAATCTGCCTGAATATAGAAAACATAAACTGAATATTAAATACTTCATTTTTAAAATTAAGAACATGTTAACATCGTGGCCACAACCCAACAATTGAATGTTACATGAAAGGTGGATAAAATCCCTTGGGCGCCGAATTGAATTAGAAAAGATGAACAATATTGAGGCTAAAACTGAACTTGCAAGGAGCTTTAAAGTTCATGAGGTCATTTGCCAGCTAACTTTAAAATGGAATCGAGCAGAGATCCTGTCTCATGGGTCGATTACGGATCCTTCAAACTCTCTCCAAACCATGAAACAATGATGGGCGATGGAACACATTACCAAAAATCACCCGCATCAGCAGCGGCGGCGTGCGGCGTTGGTCTCTCAGTTGTCCCACCAGTGAATGGACTGTATAAATCGACTAGCCTGTGATCGAAGCCAGAGCCTACCAGTACAGTGCCACTCCGCACTGTGAAGTGTCTCGACCCGACGACCGCGGACCACGTATATCCGCTTCTCCTTCCCTCTTCCGAAACGCCTTCTCGAAGTTTCGTTACTTGGAAAAAGAAACCACGAATTAACATCTATAGACCCCGTATATGATACGGCATTCGTTGTTTAACTTCTTCCTAAAACCACGTGTGGCTCGAAGTCAATCTTATTCGCCCTGGCCTCCCGCGCGTCGCTCACCCCTTCCGCCGCACGGGTATCCCTGCGCGGGGTTCTACGCACTGACCTTGACGGCTAATGGTGCCTATCCACACTGGGCACGCGAACATTAGCTCGCGTCAGCTCACGCGTTCTGGAGATTTCCACGGGATATTCCGTTGTCAGCTTCAAAATTTCTCCTGCTCTTCCAACTAGCAACCTCTTTATCAGTTATATTATTAAGAAATTAAGACAGTCTGGGATATCAGTTACGTTGATCAAATAATTAATTTACAAAATATTCACAAATATTAAATTAATCTGAATATAAACAAATTACGATATTTAAATATTTGTAGTACGCCACAATCCTGCGTGCTACAAGCGGAAGTGAAAGTGCAAATCCTACGAAGAAAGCAGTTCAATTTTTAAAAGGTATTATTTTTTATTAAATTAATATTCACAATTATGTAGCTATTACGTATATATTATAAAAAGTATTTTGGCCGCTTGTACATCCTGCAATCTGTTCCAGTGTTCTTAATACATTGGACCAACTCCGTTAAATAATTGTTCACTGGCTACGCTGCTGGAGGGAGCTGATAGATATTGGCGCTCTATAGACAAAAGATGATGGTATTTGTGTGCATCTGATTTGCACAACAAATGATATTCTTAAGTGATCGCTTATCGTTTTTTTACTCCTGAAGATGTGACTTTAACTCCAAAAGTAGACAGTCATTTCGTTAGTTGTAGTCGTGACTTGCTGTCTTCATCCATATTTAACATGGATTCCAATATTTATAATAATAATAATGTACGCTGGACTTCATTATCAATCTGAGTTCGGCATCTTTTGGGGAAATATATGCAATCATCATCTTGAGTGGAATATGTTATATATCTGGATTCTTTGGTTCTGCTGATCGTCATATTTGGTAATTTAGATTCAACCTGCTCCTTAGTGATGTCGGAGAAAGAATGAGATATTTCGCGGATCTAATACGTCGCGATTGTGTATTCGTCGTCATTGGTCAGTTCTTCAAACTTTGCAGTTCCGTTTAATTCATCGGCTAATCTTCTTGACAAATTTTGGAAGTGTTCTTAAGAATGGTTTCATACTTTGTCGATATCCGTATACGTTCATCCACGACTTCACACTTCAAAATTATAGTATTTTTGCGAAAATACTTTTAAATCGCATGTGCAGTCAAGCTAAGGTATTAAAAGCGTTTGAACAGTCGTCGAGTGCAGTAGCGTATTTTGTTGTTGTATTTTATCTGTAGTGGTGTGGGTATTTGAATAGTGTAATCTCTGAGTGTTTACATTTTGTAAACAGTGGTAGTTAGTAGCGTTTGAACAGTCAGCGAGTGCAGTAGCGTATTTTGTTGTTGTATTTTATCTGTAGTGGTGTGGGTATTTGAATAGTGTAATCTCTGAGTGTTTACATTTTGTAGACAGTACTAGTCAGTAGCGTTTGAACAGTTGCCGAGTGCAGTAGCATATTTTGTTGTTATATTTTATCTGTAGTGGTGTGGGGATTTGATTAGTGCAATCTCCGAGTGTATATATTTAGGAAGTACAGGTTATTTCGAGTTTCTGTTCCTTTTTTCTGTACTTTTTTTGTTTCCTTTCTTTTTGCGTTTTTCAAAAAGTATGTCTAGGGACTGTGATTGCTGTGTGCAGACGCGAGCTGAGGTGGCTGATCTGCGCGCTCAGCTTGCAGCTGTGTTAGCGAAAGTTACGCAGCTGGAAGCTGCCGTAAAAGGCTGCAGCAGATGTGATGTTGGGGAAACTGATATAGCCAAGCCTATCACAGATTCTCCCATATCGACTGTCGTACCTGCAACCCAGGCTGAAGTGTTGGATGCTGTGCCGCAGTCGCCTGTTGGTGACTGGCGTATGGCTTCTAGACTTCGAAGCCGCACACGGGGGCAGTCGAACAGGCTTAAAGGCCAAGACGCTAAACTTGTTCGTCTGTCCAACCGGTTTGATGTATTGTCGGAGGCTGACTCAGTCCCACAATTGTCATCCTGCGAGTTGACGGCCCCCCAGCCCGCCAGGTCTGAGCAAACGCAGAAGGGCATTCTGGTAGTTGGGAGCTCTAATGTTAGGCGGTTATTAGAGCCCCTTAGGGAAATGGCGGATTCCTCGGGGAAGAAATCCAACGTCCATTCAGTGTGTATTCCGGGTGGCCTGATCCGAGATGT
This sequence comes from Vandiemenella viatica, assembly GCA_031002005.1. Lineage (NCBI taxonomy): Eukaryota > Metazoa > Arthropoda > Insecta > Orthoptera > Morabidae > Vandiemenella > Vandiemenella viatica. The sequence continues at coordinate 148,176,290 of CM061921.1, forward strand.
GGAACAGGCCATCCCGGATGCCATAGAGGGGACGGGGTGTAGCCAACTACAGATTGTGGCTCATGTCGGCACCAATGATGCCTGTCGCCTTGGGTCGGAGGTTATCCTCTCTTCCTTCCGGCGGCTGGCTGAAAGGGTGAACTCTGTGGCCAGTGACCGCAAGATATCGGCAGAGCTAACCATCTGTAGCATCGTAGACAGAGTTGATTGTGGACCTCTGGTTCAGAGCCGTATTGAGGGGCTGAACCAGAGACTACGACGTTTCTGTGATGACATTGGCTGCAGATTTCTCGATCTTCGCCATAGGGTCGAGTCTTGTAGGGTTCCCCTTAATAGGTCAGGTGTGCACTACACACGTGAATCGGCTACACGGGTGGCAGGGGCCGTGTGGAATGCACTGGGTGGTTTTTTAGGCTGAGGGAGGAAGACCCGAAACACGAAATTCAGTTACGGGCAACCCAATCAGATACAACACCGGAATGTAGGAGCAACGTAAAAGAATCTCGTCAGTTAAAAGTTCTCGTAATTAACTGTAGAAGCGTTTGTAACAAACAACCGGAACTTGAAAGCGTTATTTGTAGTACAGAAGCGGATATCGTTATCGGTACAGAAAGTTGGTTGAAACCGGAAATAAGTTCCGCCGAAACTTTTAAAGATAGCATGAACGTTTTTCGTAAAGACAGATTACATATTCATGGAGGTGGGGTATTTATAGCTGTGAGTAAATTTCTCCCATGTAATGAAATAGACGTTGATACAATCTGTGAAATCATATGGATTAAACTCAACGTTGCTGGGTCAAAACTCATCATAGGCGCCTTCTACCCGTCCACCTGATTCCGACATAGTTTATCGTCGAGGAGTTAAGAAATAATGTAAATAGTATAGCTAGCCGTTTTAATGATCATGCTATGATTCTAGGAGGCGACTTCAATCTTCCTTATATTGACTGGCGTAATTACGTTCACATCACAGGTAGCAGGGATAGAGGCAGCTTCTGAAGTAATTCTCGAGTTGTTGTCAGATAATCATCTCGAGCAACTAGTTAATGAACCAACGCGGTGTCATAACGGTTACCGAAAACATTTAGACTTGCTGGTTACCGACAGGCCAGAATTATTCACCGACATTTCAACGACCACAGTGAATAAGCGATCACAAAGCGGTAATTGCGACTATCAAATTAATAACCAAGCGAAAAGGAAAAAAGGGCGGATTGTATACAGATTCAGTTAAGGCCTCAAAGGAGTGTTTTAGAACCTACCTGAGAATAATTACCATAACTTCAAGTCAACAAAGGACACCGTTTGAAGAGATGTGGCATCGTTTTATACATATAGTCAGGGAAGGAATTGAAATACATACACCAAAGGTGGACAGTAAGGGGGAGAATGATCCACCATGGTACACATGCTAAGTCAAAAGATTACTCAAAAAACAAAGGAAAATACACGCACGCTCAAGAAGGAAGGGGTTGTCGCAGCGATTTAGAAACCTTGGCTGATTTAAGAGGACGTATTAAGAATGTAATGCGTGAGGGCCTTTAACGATTTTCACTCAAACTCTCTCACTAAGAGTCTCAGAGAAAACCCAAAGAAATTTTGTTCGTTTGTACGAAAGTTAATTGTACTAACAGCAATATTCCAGCACTAATTCGTGAAGGTTCCGAGGTTAATGAAAGCCGCGATAAAGCTAACGTACTAAATACTGTATCCAAAAATTCATTTACAAATGAATATAAGGATAGTATTCCCGTTTTCCCACGCCGTGGCTAGTCGGTGATGGAATCATTACGAATAAATACTGCAGGTATCGTTAAACAATTAGAGCTCCTGAAGTGGGGGAAAGCACCGGGCCCGATGGGAACTCCAGTAAGAGTATTCTGAGAGTATGCGGCGGAAATCGAGCCATTTCTGTCTGATATATTCAGTAAATCATTAGAAGAGCGAAAGTACCTTTCAGACTGGAAAATCACGCAAGTAACTCCGATTTTCAAAAACGGTGATCGAAGTGATTCCGTGAACTATCGTCCCATATCTATAACATCTGTTTGTAGTAGAGTTATGGAGCATATTATATGCTCGAACATTATGAATTTTCTAGATGATAATAATTTGCTTACAACAAATCAACACGGATTTCGGAAGAAAAGATCACGTGAAACACAGCTGGCCCTATTTACACATGACGTAATGAAAGTTATCGATGCAGGTTCAGAAGTAGATGCAATTTCTTTAGATTTGCAGAAAGCCTTTGACTCTGTGCCACACAACCGCCTTTTAGCGAAGCTTCTAGCGTACGGTATATCGGATCAGCTTTGTGAATGGATAAAGGATTTTCTAACTGGTCGGGTGCAGTATGTTGTCGTTGAAGGAGAAAGTTCTTCTAATCTAGATGTTACATCGGGTGTACCTCAAGGAAGTGTAATAGGACCACTTCTTTTCTTAATTTTTATAAACGATCTCGGAGACAAAGTGAAAAGCCTTTTTAGATTGTTTGCTGATGATGCGGTTATTTATAGGGAAGTACGAAATTTGGCCGATTGCTTAGAAATTCAGCGCGATCTGGATGTTATTTTGGCTTGGTGCGCTGAGTGGCAACTTAATCTAAATTGTAAAAAGTGCAAGACAATGAGCATAACTAACAAAAAGAATCCGATTGTTCAGAAATACGAGGTAAACAGTTCAGTTATTGATATGGTCGATTCTATGAAATATTTGGGAGTAACAGTACAAAGGAACATGAAATGGGACATACACATTAATTCGTTAGTAGGTAGAGCAAATTCTAGGCTGCGATTCATAGGTCGATTCTTGAAAAATTGTAATGAACAAACAAAAGAGATGGCGTACAAATTTGGGACCCGTTTCGTAAGGGGTTGATCGAAAGTATAGACAAAGTACAGAGAAGAGCCGCTCGATTCGTGACCGTTTGCTACAGTCCTTATGAAAGCGTCACAGAACTGAATAGTAGATTAGGTTGGGAGTCTCTGGTAGATAGACGACACACGTTTCGTTTAAACTTATTGGAAAACATGCGTACTCCCACTTTCACTTTTGAGTGTAGTGAAATACTTCATCCACCAACTTATTTGAGTCGGAAGGACAGGAAAGATAAAATTGGAGAATTAAGGTGCCGGACTGATTCTTATATGAATTCTTTTTTCCCTCGTACCATTAGGGATTGGAATGCACAGGAAATAGATTAGCTTTGGTGCTGAGTACCCTCTGCCACCCACAATTTTGTGAATTGCAGAGTATATATGTAGATGTAGATGTAGAAGATGAAGAATGATGATCAGACCATATTTCAGTTGTAAAGGATAACTTATCAAATGATTGAAGTGAATCTTTGGTGTTCTTATCCAAACTTTTGCACAAATATTGCACACATGCGAAGAAAAAAATCAGTGTCTCTCAATTTGTACTTCGGAAGAGCAGTGATCATTATTCTTCGAATGCCTGTATCCTTGACAAAACTGAATGATAAGTTTTGGAGGACAATCATGCGATCCTTTTGTTGAGATTTGTGTTGTGATGAACCCCAGTAATCATTAACTGGCATACTTTGTTGTTGGCGTTTTTAGCCGGAGTTGAATAAACCTACAACAATATAAAATAAGATTACTTCACGAAATAAAGGACATTCAATTAAACATGGTTAAAAAAATGACCTACCTTTCAAAACAATCATGACGTAAATAATTATTAAAACAAAAAACGTTTTGTACAAGCGCATTTAGAGTCAAATAACACGATAATACAACTATATTAGGCACCTACCTTTTATTTTCCCTAGGTAACTATCTGCCAATTTTACAAGTCATGTACAAATATTCACTGGCCATTTATTTTTTCGTTTCCGATTAAAGCTTCACATAACTTCTCAAACTCTGCAAACTGTTCGGCCTGTATCGATTTAAGGTGGCTCTTTGAAGCGGTGATTGTGCGACCTTTTCGCGAATACAGTTTTTGACAGAGTTTGTATCTGGAATTTGAATCGTCAATCTCAACGAAATATTTCCAGATATAACTTGTTTTTAGTTTCTTACTTACACTTAACACAACACAAAACTTGTAAAAAAAAAAGACTTACGGGCTTACACTGCGTCACGACACATGTTTAAACCAACTCAATGCTACACATGCCTCGCGGCTCCCGACTCGCTTGCTCGAACGGCCCTTGTACACAGTTGTAACCTTCCGATTAAATTTCCATTATAAAAGTTACGGAAGCAGATGCTCAAACGGATGTGAAATGTGTGCAGAGCTTTCGCAGTTGCAGAAGCAGAAGCAGAGGTCTGTTGCATCACTAATTTAAACATCCAAATCATACATAATTTTTGTAAACATCAAACAATAAACATAAAATCCAAAACATAAAATGTGCCAAATTTTAGATAGATTCTGTACTTCACAATCGTACAGATTGGTGTTAAGCTTCAAATGTACAGAAATTATTACCGCATTGATTCATAACTGTAGCTGAGGATGTAAGACTCAAAGAACAGAATGAGGAGTAATCATTATGAAATTTAATTGTAACCATTTCTCAGCAGAAATAGTGGGTAGATTTTGGTTGTGTTAGAAAATTGATCTGTTCATAAAACGTTTCTAAATATCTTTAAAATGTCACTTCCTCCTATCTAATGAGATTATTTTTTTGTTCAAAAAAGTTATAACAAATCTGCAAAGAAGTTTTTCTGTAGAAAATATTATTAGTTTATTAAGCTTAAATTACATAAATTTAAAAACATTACACTAAGCAAGATTATGCTGCAAGTTATTATTAAAAAATTATACATTTACAAATAGATGTTTTGGAACTTTCATTGCAGAATACATCTAGGTAATTATTTAAGGATTTGTAAAGACAAAAAAAAAACAGGATCCTGCAATTCATTTCATCCAGTAAGTTGTTAGACGTGTAGTACTGTAAATAGTTTCCTCATCTGATGTTTAACGAGATAGTAATTTTATAGAAAAGAAAGGTTTAATGTATACATACCTTCGATTCCTTTCTGTTATAATACAAGGTCAAATCCTACATCTTCTAAAGTTTTTAGTAACCGGGAATGAAACGAAGAATTCATAAGAGAACTATTTCACACCTTTGTTATTTAATATCGTTTTACGGCTTTAACCTGTAAACAGTAACACGATATTTACATCGTGTCCCAAGGTTATGAAGCAAGGCAAGAGGTGTAATGAGTTTGGCCTTTATTTTAATTGGATATGCTGCTGAAATGAAATTGAGAAAGCATTTTGTTTGCCGCCAGGGCGAAGAAAACAGTACAGAAGTATCGCTGACAAGAATTACATAACTTTTGGTTTTGAAAGTTGATACTGTAATAATAAAGACGAAAGATATCCGTCTGCAGTGGACTCTATGGTGTTATTATTCCTTTATCACAATTACCTATGAGGCTCTTGTATTTGGATGTAATATGTTCCACGAACTGAACCACACCATATAATATTATATTATTTTAAAAATCTAAAATAAAATCTTGAAAATTGATCTCGTATATAACCGTTTAGACAAATAAAATTAAATAATATTTAAATTGGTACTCCCCTTTCCATCAGATATAAGGTGTTACCTATTAATTCCGTTCTGGATTTTTTTAATTTGATTCATTTAACACTTTGCAAGTAATGGAGGGTTTAATTAAGAATTTAACCTTTACGACTGCAGTATCCGTAAAAATACAGGTACGACAGCACTATTGCCTGGCAGTAGATGTTTGAGAGCAATGTTCGAATGACACAAAAAATCCAATTTTGAGGTATTCACTGTATTTATACCTAACTAAACCATTTGGTACTGTTGCGAATAATATTGTTAACCTCGTAAAAGATCACTGTCAGAGCACCACTCATACGAATATGATTTTTGTTGTACTTCACGATCATTCTCAGAGTTTACAGGTAGTTGCAGAACGTGTGTTGTGTCAGGCTGACGGAACATACATAGCGAAATGTTAAATGTGTCTTGTATGAGGCAGGATGATCTATCTCCAATCTTTCTATCAGAAAATTAAGTACAAACAGAAATTAAACAAAACAAATGGCCTAAGGGCAATTAGGTTTATGGTCATCCCATCCATATAATGTAGATGGTGGCATAACTGTGTCTATTTGATGCCCACGAGAAAAATTGTTGGCCAATATTTTCTAACGAGGTATTTCCTCCATCAGAATGTAAGTAACTGCATCCGCGTTTCGGTAAAAACACTTCACATACATTTAAAAAAGTAGGAAATTTTTAAATAAATTTGAGAAATATTAAAAAATTCCTCCTTAGAATGGTTTCGTCATACCATAATGATCTAACAATACTAATTACGTAGGGGATAAAATATAATAATATATGGTCAAAGCTGGGTTAATAAACAAATAATTCAATAAATTCTTCAATTAACGACACAGAAGTGAGAGTTAGGAATTTTACAATTAAAATTGCAGATGTGAGTACAAATATAATGAATATAACTGCATTCAGCAAAGAATTCTCAGAATATATGAAAAATTCCTCTTCAAAAAAATATGATATAAAGGTCTTCTAAAAGTGAATTAGAAAACATATTGTAAAACAGAAATAGGTAAATGATTGGCAATAAATATACAGATAAATAGATCAAATTGTAAGAAGAAGATTGCTTGCAATATTATTCAAGATGAATTCTGTGAAACTTCTCTTGAAAAAAAAAAAAAAAAAATTAAAATTAACGATGTACTTGCAAACTAGAAGCTTCATGTAATGACAGATGCTGAAAAGGTGAAACGACAAGGAGAGCTGACGTATCACTAAAAGATGAATATGTCTCTGTAAATACCAACAGCCGTAACACTAGGAAGATGGTATCCAAAGTTTTCGGCCTTGAACATTCATGACTGTCTTATTTATAAAATATGAAAAAAAACAGTATATTTAAAAAAATTGTCACTACACCTTAAAATACTGTTCTGTATAATTATGGCCCAGAACGAAACTCTTTAAATCATTAGCGTAATTAATTCGGATTATTTACAATGAGGTCCGCTTCAATATATTAGAACATTGTATTGCTAACAGCAGCAAAGGCGTCCGTCGTATTTGAAATTGTTAAATTACGCAAGAAATGTTTTCTTAATTACTCAAGCTTTGAATAATGAAATCATTTGATGAAAATTATGACAGTGCACAGACCGAAAACATTATATCATTTTAGTTAGCTACCATTATTTTGTAGCATAATTGAGATTGTGGTCTATAGCAAATATCATGTACAACAAACAGTAGCATATTATTTTGTATTAGAATTGTTAAATATAAACAAACAAATCATTAAATAATTGATGAAAATTTTAAATAATAAATATAATAGTGACCCAAAACATTTGTGAGTGCATCCAAGACACAACGGCGTAGCTATTGTAGCAACAAGTCTGTTGACACAAGATTTTACAACTGTCAAATTTCCAACCTGGGAAACGAATTTGTGTACATCTTATCTTACATTTAAGTATGTGTAATGTTTTTAAATTTCAGATATTGTGTGTGATAGTTAAAATTCTATGGTGATTTGGTATTTGTTTACACGTTGCGTAATGTCTTATTACAGAAGCAGAACGGTTTGTTGTGTCTGGAATATTGAATTACGGCGTTGAAATGTTGGTTTATTGTAGTAATAGTATTCGTGGGATGATGCTATCTCGGCTCATCGCTGCACTGTAATCTTCGTGGGTGTGCAACGTTTCGAAAGCTGACTTTGCTGTCTTCGTTAGGTTTGGCCTGGCTTCCGATGGTTACTGCCTCAGCTGACATGCCTGGTGTCGCGTTCATATGGAAGATACGTGAAACTTGATGAAGACAGCAGAATCAGCTTTCGAAACGTTGTGTTTGCACACCATCCGGCTGGACACCCGCGAATTTTATAACGTACTAGGTGATACCCGCGACTTCGTACGCGCGGATTAAGAATTTCTGTGCCACATTTGAATATAGAAAGTTGTTCGTAAAGAAGGAGTCCCAAACAACACCGAGTCTGCATAATATTACAGGAAAGCTATCACTATATCACTCTACCGTCAAACCTGTCTCTTGAAAAGAATCAATTTCCAAAATATTTCTATCACCATCGATAAGTTCTCAAAGTTTCGTTACTACAACTGTTAATCATACCGAAAAAATGTTCTGAGCCCTTCCTACAGATTTTCTTGTCAAATTCCATCAATATCGGTATAGCCATTTAGTCGTCAAGACGTAACAAAAAGACAAAGACTTACTTCCGCATATATAGTATTATTACTGCAGATCACACACACACACACACACACACACACACACACACACACACACACACACACACACACACACTGACTGCGAACAACCCCTGATGGATCATTATAATGTAAAAAAGTGTAAACCTACAGCATTGCAAGAGTGCCTACGATTTGCCTCGCAATGCACCCCTAAATTTGTGATATCTACAGTTTAACTTTCAATCCGAACATCCGACGGTCCAGGCGTGATTCTTACGATCAAAAACAATTTTTAAAAATCTTTGCCTCCGCGGAGTTTTGAACCGGAGACCATGATCCAAACCACACTAAGCAAGCGCTTTAACCACTGAGCTACCAGACCTCTATATGGATAGGCAGTACAGAGACCTAAACATCCTACGCGTCTGTCTGTCGCCGGTCAGCAATTTTTCGAAATTATTATTTACACAGAAAATTTTTCAACCAAATGTAGACAGTACTTTTCTCCTTGTTGCAAACTTTCATCGAAATCGGACGAAAACTGTGGATTTGTATGAAGAACAAACAAACTAACAAACAAACATACATTCATCTTTATATATATAGATTTGGCTTTTATTTGCCTTTGATACTTAAAATTCATTCATGGTGGTTCCAATGTATCGTGTAATATTTGTTTTTATGTATCATTGCTGATTATATCTTGCATACTTTTACGTATACGAAAATTTTTGCTGATTTCGCTGTCAGTTAATCATAACCTCAGACCTAGAAAATATCAATTCCAGAATATGAATCATATCGTTGACAGATGTTGTTATCAACGCTAGAAAAGCTAAATTCTTCACAAAACAAACTGCTAGCAGATATAAATTCAAAATTTTCAGAATCTCCGAGAACATAGGTGAAACAAGAATGTCATAGACAAAGCAGTCGTAGCCGAATACGAAAACCGACACTGGTGGGTGATCATTCGAGAGGACGCCGTTTCGAATCTCCGTCCAGGCATCCAGATTTGGATTTTACAATTTTTATTTTTTTTTTTTCACTGCTTAACGTCTCTCAACAGCGAGGTCTTTAGAGACGGGAAAGGATGGGGGCAAGGAATGGGAAGTAATTCGGCCATGGCCTTTTGAAGGAAGCATCCCGGCATTTGCTTGGAGTGATTTGGGTAACCATGGAAAACCCAAATCTGGATGCCCGGACGGGGATTCGAACCGCCGTCCTCCCGAATGCGAGGCGAGAACGCTAACCGTTACACCACCATGCTCGGTGGGTTTTACAAGGTTTCCCCATATTACTACAGACGAATGCCGGGATGCTTCCCTCAAAAGGCCATGGTCAAATTCCTTTCCATTCCTCCTCCCCAGTCCTTTCCGGCCTCTAATGACCTCGACGTCGACGAGGCGTAAAGTAAAAAAAATCCTGATACGAAAAACATGCAGTACGATAGTTGGCTGAGTAGAAGAATTGTCTACGGGGACTGGATAAAAAATAATTGTTGTAACCATCTATAATAATAGAACTATTTGTGACGAAAAGCAAGCGAACCAAATTGGCATGGTCATCAATTGTGTTATTCCGATGAATATTCTCAAGTGATTAGAATGAAACATCCTCAATAAATATCGACGTCACATAACACTACGGACGGAAAACAACATTCCTTACACAGTGAGTAAATCAGACGATGTAACTATTTAGTGTTTAGATTATCTTAAGTGAACAGCAGGAAAGAGATGCTTCAGTAAACACAAAATGTCATTTGTTAGTCACGAATATAGAGTTCGCTCCCAACATTTGTTTTGTTGAGACAAGACAAATGTTTGCTACGTCAGTGAGCGTACTCCGAAGGTTGCAAGAATTCGCAGAAAACCCCGACGGGCCGATACCGCACCCAGGAGAATTAAATGAAGAGTTCGACCTGAAAGCCTTCCTATTTGTCTGTGTCTCTCTCATGCTACAAGGCTGCCCCCAGTGCGTAGCTCAGACCAACTCGTTATAAATGATATAACAAAGACCGCATACAAAATTTCTCTTGACTTCTAATAAACTTTAACAGATCTAGAACATTTAAAAAAAAATAACTTTAACATGTTAAATGACGTGAGACTTGGCAACAATTAAAAGTACTCTTTTCAAGTTCTTGTAATTCATATCCGTGTAAAATATTACGGGAATAGTTTAAGCCTACAACAATGAGGCACACGATGATAATTTTTGTATTTATTTTTGTATTGGCAGGCTAAAAATTAATTTAGAATCTGATAAGATTTTTTTGAAGTAGTTTGGCGAGTAGATGGATGCAAGAATGTTTACTAAATAGTCTATGATACTTACCATGGTGGATTTATCATTGTAACGGGACGTCATTTAGTTTAACATTTTACGAGAAACCATGTAAGTTTGTTAAGTTCCACAGCAGCCAGACGTCGAGTTAGCACGTCCTGTTTGTTTGACTTATTCAATACTTCTGTTATTTGGGCGTATAACTTTGCTATTTCTTCATCATTTTCATCTGTGGTTGGGGCATACAACTGGATTATATTCATCCGTGTTGGTCTGGCATTTATTTGTAGTAACAAGAGTTATCAGAAACTATCAGTAAAAGACTAAGAAGCTTTTGAAATGTGGCTATATCGAAGAATGTTGAGAATACCGTGGACAGACCACACCACAAATGCTGAAGGGCTCCGCAAAATGAAAAAAAAGGCATGGGAATACTGACCACCATAAAACACGAAAGCTTCAGTTCCTTGGTCACATCCAGTGGCGTAAATAGGTCATCAAGGGCCCGGTGCAAAAAAAAAAATATTTTCGACCCTCAGGCCAGATGGGCGACCTTTATTTTTCTTTGTGTTGCT
>CM061921.1:148188399-148209749 GCA_031002005.1 Vandiemenella viatica
TAAATTAATATTCACAATTATATAGCAGTTACTTATATTTTATAAAAAGTATTATCGCCGCTTTTACATTCTGCAATCTGTTCCAGTGTTCTTCATCCATTGGACCAACTCCTTTAAATAATTGTTCACTGGCTACGCTGCTGAAGGGAGCTGATAGATTTTGGCGCTCTATAGACAAAATATGATGGTATTTGTGTGCATCTGATTTGCACAACCAATGATATTCTCAAGTGATCGCTTATCGTTTTTTTACTCCTGAAGATTTGACTTTAACTTCAAAAGTAGACAGTCATTTCGTCAGTTTTAGTCGAGACTTGTTGTCTTCATCCATATTTAACATGGATTCCAATATTTGTAATAATGATAATGTACGCTGGACTTCATTCTCAATCTGAGTTCGGCATCTTTTGGGGAAATATATGCCATCATCATCTTGAGTGGAGTATATTATATATCTGGATACTTTGGTTCTGCTGATCGTCATATTTGGTAATTTAGATTCAACCTGCTCCTTTGTGATGTCGGAGAAATAATGAAATATTTCGCGGATCTAAATACGTCTCGATTGTGTATTTGTCGTCTTTGGTCAGTTCTTCAAACCTTGCAGTTCCGTTTAATTCATCGGCTAATCTTCTTGTCAAATTTTGGAAGTGTTCTTAAGAATGGTTTCAAACTTTGTAGATATCCGTATACGTTCATCCACGACTTCACACTTCAAAATTATAGTATTTTTGCGAAAACACTTTGAAATCCCATGTGCAGTCAAGCTAAGGTATTAAGATGAAGAATGATGATCAGACCATATTTCAGTTGTAAAAAATAACTTATCAAATGCTTGAAGTGAATCTTTGGTGTTCTTATCCAAACTTTTGCACAAACATTGCACACATGCGAAGAAAAAAATCACTGTCTCTCAATTTGTACTTCGGAAGAGCAGTGATCATTACTCTTCGAGTGCCTGTGTCCTTGACAAAACTGAATGATAAGTTTTGGAGGACAATCATGCGATCCTTTTGTTGAGATTTGTGTTGTGGTGAACCCCAGTAATCATTAACTGGCATACTTTGTTTTTGGCGTTTTTAGCCTGAGTTGAATAAACCTACAACAATATAAAATGAGGTTACTTCACGAAATAAACCTACCTTTTATTTTCCCTAGGTAACTATCGGCCAATTTTACAAGTCATATACAAATATTCACTGGCCATTTATTTTTTCGTTTCCAATTAAAGCTTCACATAACTTCTCAAACTCTGCACACTGTTCGGCCTGTATCGATTTAAGGTGGCTCTTTGAAGCGGTGATTGTGCGGCCTTTTCGCGAATACAGTTTTTGACAGACTTTGTATCTGGAATTTGAATCGTCAGTCTCAACGAAATATTTTCAGATATAACTTGTTTTTAGTTTCTTAATTACACTTAACACAACACAAAACTGGTAAAAAAAAAAAAGACTTACGGGCTTACACCGCCTCACGACACATGTTTAAACCAACTCAATGCTACACATGCCTCGCGGCTCCCGACTCGCTTGTTGGAACGGCCCTTGACAACAGTTATAACCATCCGATTAAATTTCCATTATAAAAGATACGGAAGCAGATGCAGAAACGGATGTGAAATGTGTGCAGAGCTTTCGCAGTTGCAGAAGCAGAGGTCTGTTGCATCACTAATTTAAACATCCAAATAATACATAATTTTTGTAAACAATAAACATAAAATCCACAACATAAAATGTGCCAAATTTTATATATATTCTGTACTTCACAATCGTACAGATTGAGGTTTAGCTTCAAATGTACAGAAATTATTACCGCATTGATTCCTTACTATAGCTAAGGATGTAAGATTCAAAGAACAGAATGAGGAGTAATCATTATGAAATTTAATTTTAACCATTTCTCAGCAGAAATAGTGGGTAGATTTTGGTTGTGTTAGAAAATTTATGTGTTCATAAAACGTTTCTAAATATCTTTAAAATGTCACTTCATCCGATCTAACGACATTATGTTTTTGTTCAAAAAAGTTATAACAAATGTGCAAAGAAGTTTTTCTGTAGAAAATATTATTAGTTTATTGAGGTTTCACATATAAATGTATAGTACCTAAAGAGCTTAAATTACATAAATTTAAAAACACTATACTAAGCAAGATTTTGCTGCACGTTATTATTAAACAATTATACATTTACAAATAGCTGTTTTGGAACTTTTACTGCAGGATACATCTAGGTAACTAAAAAAAAAAAAACAGGAACCTGCAATTCATTTCATCCAGTAAGATGTTAGACGTGTAGTACTGTAAATAGTTTCCTCATCTGATGTTTAACGAGATAGTAATTTTATAGAAAAGAAAAGGTTTAAGGTATACTTACCTTCGATTCCTTTCTGTTATAATACAAGGTCAAACCCTACTTCTTTTAAAGTTTTTAGTAACCGGGAATGAAACGAAGAATTCATAAGAGAACTATTTTACACCTTTGTTATTTAATATCTTTTTACGGCTGTAACCTGTAAACAGTAACACGATATTTACATCGTGTCCCAAGGTTATGAAGCAAGGCAAGAGGTGTAATGAGTTTGGCCTTTATTTTAATTGGATATGCTGCTGAAATGAAATTGAGAAAGCATTTTGTTTGCCGCCAGGGCGAAGAAAACAGTACAGAAGTATCGCTGACATAACTTTTGGTTTTGAAAGTTGATATGTAATAATAAAGACGAAAGATATCCGTCTGCAGTGGATTCTATGGTGTTATTATTCCTTTATCACAATTACCTATAAGGCTCTTGTATTTGTATGTAATATGTTCCACGAACTGAACGACACCATATAATATTATATTATTTTCAACATCTAAAATAAAATGTTGAAAATTGATCTCGTATACAACCGTTTAGAACAAATAAAATTAAATAATATTTAAATTGGTACTCCCCTTTCCATCAATACTGTAACGTCTACCTTGGGGACGTTTATATTTGGGTCACACTGTTTTATCATTAACAAAATTATCAATTTGGAATATCAAAAGTCATACTTAATCTTCAGCTTATCACATGAAATATTATTGTAATGAATAGGAAAACTGAAAATTGGGTGTACAATTTATTATTGTGAAACTAGGCAAACATGAATTTTGTTTTTATTCTGAGGTTAACAATTACATATCATTGAATATCAAACAGCTAGAGCAAAATCTCAGGGTCATTACTGGGTGGAACGATTGCATGAGTTTCCGTCCGGGTCGTAGCTTTTACCATTGTTCACAGCCCAGGTCAGCGACCAGGCAAGACCAGCGTCACATGGGGTCGTCCAGCTTTCTCGACCGCACCGCGTGATAGCAGTGTCCCCAGCTCCGGCGTCGTTGAAGGTCACTTCGGCTGTACTAGATGAAGATCTGAACCAGCGTGTCTCGTCGTCCGTTCTTCTCCTCCGAGCAAGACTCTGTACCGCGATGCCACGTCCGGCTCTTGGCGAATCACCGCAATCCGCGCCATAGGACCAGCGCCACATTGGCCCCAGAACAGACAAGAAAAAACACCAACACGGCAATAAATTGAGGCGGCTTCTCTATTGGCTGGATCGTCTTCCCCTACTCTCATAAAGCACTCATTTACTAGGAAACGTCACTAAGGTTTATTTTTGCTAGTCTGCGCCAGTTTTCGGCGGGAACTTTCCGAAACGTGCGAAAATAGAAAGCGGGTCTCAGTTATTTATGGGGGTTATAAATCCGCTTAATGTCCACGTTGAGTAGGAGGTTGTCAGCACCCCCCAAGGTGCGTGTAAATCTGGACGCTTTAGTTCCGTCACGTTTCTGTTCGTTGACACGACGCATCGGCAATATTCACACATCACTTAGTGCCTAATGGCACTGCACTTTTTTATTCATTACAATACCCAAATGCTTCTGCTTCTTGATTTCAATATTTATTTATCACAATCCACAGTATCTGTTGTTTCAACAATTTATGCATTCACCTCATAAAGTAACAGTGCATATTAATGTCCTTCTCCTTAACTTTTGTCATGAATATTACTGGTCTTATTAGTTTACATATATCACGCGGTCCATATTCATATTCAATTTAAATATCCACCAGATATAAGGTGTTAACTACTAATTCCGTTCTGGATTTTTTTAATTGGATTTATTTAACACTTTGCAAGTTAGGAAGGTTTAATTGAGAATTTAACCTTTACGACTGCAGTATCCATAAAAATACAGGTACGACCGCACTATTGCCTGGCAGTAGATGTTTGAGAGTAATGTTCGAATGACACAAAAAATCCAATTTTGAGGTATTCACTGTATTTATACCTAACTAAACCATTTGGTAGTGTTGCGAATGCTATTGCTAACCTCGTAAAAGATCACTGTCAGAGCACCACTCACACGAATATGATTTTTGTTGTACTTCACGATCATTCTCAGAGTTTACAGGTAGATACAGAACGTGTGTTGTGTCAGGCTGACGGAACATAGATAGCGAAATGTTAAATGTGTCTTGTATGAGGCAGGATGATCTATCTCCAATCTTTCTATCAGAAAATTAAGTACAAACAGAAATTAAACAAAACAAATGGCCTTAGGGCAATTAGGTTTATGGTCATCCCATCCATATAATGTAGATGGTGGCATAACTGTGTCTATTTGATGCCCACGAGAAAAATTGTTGGCCAATATTTTCTAACGGAGGTTTGAAGGTATTTCTTCCATCAGAATGTAACTGCAACCACGTTTCGGTAAATACACTTCACATATATTTAAAAAAGTAGGAAATTTTTAAATAAATTTGAGAAATATTAAAAAATTCCTCCTTAGAATAGTTTCGTCATACCATAATGATCTAACAATACTAATTACGTAGGGGATAAAATATAATAATATATGGTCAAAGCTGGGTTAACAAACAAATAATTCAGTAAATTCTTCAATTAACGACACAGAAGTGAGAGTTAGGAATTTTGCAATTAAAATTGCAGATGTGAGTACAAATATAATGAATATAACTGCATTCAGCAAAGAATTCTCGGAATATATGAAAAATTCCTCTTCAAAAAAATATAATATAAAGGTCTTCTAAAAGTGAATTAGAAATCATATTGTAAAACAGAAATAGGTAAATGATTGGCATTAAATATACAGATAAACAGATCAAATTGTAAGAAGAAGATTGCTTGCAATATTATTCAAGATGAACTCTGTAAAACTTCTTTTGAAAAAAAAAATAATAATAATAATAATTAACGATGTACTTGCAGACTAGAAGCTTTATGTAATGACAGATGCTGAAGAGGTGAAACGACAAGGAGAGCTGACGTATCACTAAAAGATGAATCTGTGTCTGTAAATACCAACAGCCGTAACACTAGGAAGATGGTATCCAAAGTTTTCGGCCTTGAACATTCATGACTGTCTTATTTATAAAATATGAAAAAACAGTATATTTTAAAAAATTGTCACTACACCTTAAAATACTGTTCTGTATAATTATGGCCCAGAACGAAACACTTTAAATCATTAGCGTAATTAATTCCGATTATTTACAATGAGTTCAGCTTCAATATATTAGAACATTGTATTGCTAACAGCAGCAAAGGCGTCCGTCGTATTTGAAATTGTTAAATTACGCAAGAAATGTTTTCTTAATTACTCATGCTTTGAATAATGAAATCATTTGATGAAAATGATGACAGTGCGCAGACCGAAAACTTTATATCATTTTAGTTAGCTACCATTATTTTGTAGCATAATTGAGATTGTGGTCTATAGGAAATATCATGTACAACAAACAGTAGCATATTATTTTGTATTAGAATTGTTAAATATAAACAAACAAATCATTAAATAATTGATGAAAATTTTAAATAATAAATATAATAGTGACCCAAAACATTTGTGAGTGCATCCAAGACACAACGGCGTAGCTATTGTAGCAACAAGTCTGTTGGCACAAGATTTTACAACTGTCAAATTTCCAACCTGGGAAACGAATTTTGTGTACATCTTATCTTACATTTAACTATGTGTAATGTTTTTAAATTTCAGATATTGTGTGTGATAGTTAAAATTCTATGGTGATTTGGTATTTGTTTACACGTTGCGTAATGTCTTATTACAGAAGCAGAACGGTTTGTTGTGTCTGGAATATTGAATTACGGCGTTGAAATGTTGGTTTATTGTAGTAATAGTATTCGTGGGATGATGCTATCTCGGCTCATCGCTGCACTGTAATCTTCGTGGGTGTGCAATGTTTCGAAAGCTGACTTTGCTGTCTTCGTTAGGTTTCGCCTGGCTTCCGATGGTTTAAAGCCTGCTGTTACTGCCTCAGCTGACATACCTAGTGTCGCGTTCATATGGAAGATTCGTGAAACTTGATGAAGACAGCAGAATCAGTTTTCGAAACGTTGTGTTTTCACACCATCCGGCTAGACACCCGCGAATTTTATAACGTACTAGGTGATACCCGCGTGGATTAAGAATTTCTTTGCCACATTTGAATATAGAAAGTTGTTCGTAAAGAAGGAGTCCCAAACAACACCGAGTCTGCATAATATGACAGGAAAGCTATCTCTATATCACTCTACCGTCAAACCTGTCTCTTGAAAGGAATCAATTTCCAACATATTTCTATCACCATCGATAAGTTCTCAAAATTTCGTGACTACAACTGTTAATCATACCGAAAAAATGTTCTGTGCCCTTCCTACAGATATTCTTGTCAAATTCCATCAATATCGGTATAGCCATTTAGTCGTCAAGACGTAACAAAAAGACAAAGACTTACTTCCGCATATATAGTATTATTACTGCAGATCACACACACACACACAAACACACACACTGACTGCGAACAACCCCTGAGGGATCATTATAATGTAAAAAAGTGTAAACCTACAGCATTGCAAGAGTGCCTACGATTTGCCTCGCATTGCACCCCTAAATTTGTGATATCTACAGTTTAACATTCAATCCGAACATCCGACGGTCCAGGCGTGATTCTTACGATCAAAAACAATTTTTAGAAATCTTTGCCTCCGCGGAGTTTTGAACCGGAGACCACGATCCAAACAACACTAAGCAAGCCCTTTAACCACTGAGCTACCAGACCTCTATAAGGATAGGCAGTACAGAGACCTACTCGTCTGTCTGTCGCCGGTCAGAAATTTTTCGAAATTATTATTTACGCAGAAAATTTTTCAACCAAATGTAGACAGTACTTTTCTCCTTGTTGCAAATTTTCATCGAAATCGGACGAAAACTGTGGATTTGTATGAAGAACAAACAAACTAACAAACAAACATACATTCATCTTTATATATATAAATTTGGCTTTTATTTGCCTTTGATACTTAAAATTCATTCATAGTGGTTCCAATGTATCGTGTAATATTTGTTTTTATGTATCATTGCTGATTATATCTTGCATACTTTTACGTATTCGAAAATTTTTGCTGATTTCGCTGTCAGTTAATCATAATCTCAGGCCTAGAAAATATCAGTTCCAGAATATGAATCATATCGTTGACAGATGTTGTTATCAACCCTAGAAAAGGTAAATTCTTCACAAAACAAACTGCTAGCAGATATAAATTCAAAATTTTCAGAATCTCCGAGAACGTAGGTGAAACAAGAATGTCATAGACAAAGCAGTCGTAGCCGAATACGAAAACCGACAGTGGTGAGTGATCATTCGAGAGGACGCCGTTTCGAATCTCCGTCCAGGCATCCAGATTTGGATTTTACAATTTTTATTTTTCACTGCTGAACGTCTCTCAACAGCGAGGTCTTTAGAGACGGGAAAGGATGGGGGCAAGGAATGGGAAGGAATTCGGCCATGGCCTTTTGAAGGAAGCATCCCGGCATTTGCTTGGAGTGATTTGGGAAACCATGGAAAACCCAAATCTGGATGCCCGGACGGGGATTCGAACCGCCGTCCTCCCGAATGCGAGGCGAGAACGCTAACGTTACACCACCATGCTCGGTGGGTTTTACAAGGTTTCCCCATATTACTACATACGAATGCCGGGATGCTTCCCTCAAAAGGCCATGGCCAAATTCCTTTCCATTCCTCCTCCCCAGTCCTTTCGGCCTCTAATGACCTCGACGTCGACGAGGCGTAAAGTAAAAAAAATCCTGATACGAGAAACATGCAGTACGATAGTTGGCTGAGTAGAGGAATTGTCTACGGGGACTGGATAAAAAATAATTGTGGTAACCATCTATAATAATAGAACTATTTGTGACGAAAAGCAAGCGAACCAAATTGGCATGGTCATCAATTGTGTTATTCCGATGAATATTCTCCAGTGATTAGAATGAAACATCCTCAATAAATATCGACGTCACATAACACTACGGACGGAAAACAACATTCCTTACACAGTGAGTAAATCAGACGATGTAACTATTTAGTGTTTAGATTATCTCAAGTGAACAGCAGGAAAGAGATGCTTCAGTAAACACAAAATGTCATTTGTTAGTCACGAATATAGAGTTCGCTCCCAACATCTGTTTTGTTGAGACAAGACAAATGTTTGCTACGTCAGTGAGCGTACTCCGAAGGTTGCAAGAATTCACAGAAAACCCCGACGGGCCGATACCGCACCCAGGAGAATTAAATGAAGAGTTCGACCTGAAAGCCTTCCTATTTGTCTGTGTCTCTCTCATGCTACAAGGCTGCCCCCAGTGCGTAGCTCAGACCAACCCGTTATAAATGATATAACAAAGACCACATACAAAATTTCTCTTGACTTCTAATAAACTTTAACAGATCTAGAACGTTTAAAAAAAAAATAATAACTTTAACATATTAAATGACGTGAGACTTGGCAACAATTAAAAGTACTCTTTTCAAGTTCTTGTTAATTCATATCCGTGTAAAATATTACGGGAATAGTTTAAGCTTACAACAATGAGGCACACGATGATAATTTTTGTATTTATTTTTGTATTGGTAGGCTAAAAATTAATTTAGAATCTGATAAGATTTTTTTGAAGTAGTTTGGCGAGTAGATGGATGCAAGAATGTTTACTAAATAGTCTATGATACTTATCATGGTGGATTTATCATTGTAACGGGACGTCATTTAGTTTAACATTTTACGAGAAACCATGTAAGTTTGTTAAGTTCCACAGCAGCCAGACGTCGAGTTAGCACGTCCTGTTTGTTTGACTTATCAATACTTCTGTTATTTGGGCGTATAACTTTGCTATTTCTTCATCATTTTCATCACCGAGCGTGGTGGTGTAACGGATAGCGTTCTGGCCTCGCATTCGGGAGGACGGCTGTTCGAATCCCCGTCCGGGCATCCAGATTTGGGTTTTCCATGGTTTCCCCAAATCACTCCAGGTGAATGCCGGGATGCTTCCTTCAAAAGGCCATGGCCCGAATTCCTTCCCATTCCTTGCCCCCATCCTTTCCTGTCTCTAAAGACCACGTTGTTAAAAAGGGACGTTAAACTGTTACAAAAAAAAAAAAAATCATTTTCATCTGTGGTTGGGGCATACAACTGGATTATATTCATCCGTATTGGTCTGGCATTTATTTGTAGTAACAAGAGTTATCAGAAACTATCAGTAAAGACTAGAAGCTTTTGAAATGTGGCTATATCGAAGAATGTTGAGAATACCGTGGACAGACCACACCACAAATGCTGAAGGGCTCCGCAAAATGAAAAAAAAAGGCATGGGAATACTGACCACCATAAAACACGAAAGCTTCAGTTCCTTGGTCACATCCAGTAGCGTAAATAGGTCAACAAGGGCCCGGTGCAAAAAAAAAAAAAAATATTTTCGACCCTCAGGCCAGATGGGCGACCTTTATTTTTCTTTGTGTTGCTGGTAGGGGCCCTCTGAGCTGAGGCTGGGGGCCCCTTGAGCAGTGAGGGCCTCTTAGTGAGGGGGCTTCCATGTCTAAGGGGCCCCCTTAGACGACGGTAGAGCTAAAAAAAAGGTCGCTAGTTTGCCTGAATGCCCCGTGGGCCCTTTGATCTGCGCTTGATGGTCCCCAGAGGTGAGCTTGGGGGACCCCTGAGGTATGCTTCGGGGCCCTCTGAGCGTAGGGGCCCCGGTGCACTGCACCGCCTAGCCCCACAGTAGCTACGCCCCTGGTCACATCATGAGGAATAATAACCGTTATGAACTCCTGCAATTTGTTCTCGAGGGGAAAATACCAGGAAAGGGAAGTGCTGGTAAAAGAAGAACTTCTTGGTTAAAAAATCTAAGAATATGGACCTCCAAGACAACTACAGAGTTAATCCGAGCATCAACCAGTAGGGACGAGACAGCCAAGGTGGTTGCCGACATCCGGAACGGATAGGGACCAGAAGAAGAAGAAGTTTGTTTGACTCAGAATCAAAGTACAAGCTACACGTGCGCTGCTGAGCACTTTACCAGCAAACCAGAATACATGGATCGCTTTCACTTCTTCATCTATCCCGATATTTAAACATACGCTGTTTCTAACAGTGAAAATGACTATTATCAATTTATTTTATGTCACATTTAAAGTCCCAGTTTTCTTTTTACTGTGGATAACCCTGAATCATAAGTTAAAAATTACGAATGCGAACATGGTTGATACATAATAGCAAGACATAAAACAGAGTATTATTTAGTTTCATAATGAAAGTGAAGTAACATTCAAGCAAACAGACTATTTTACTGGGAAACTATATTGCATTTTCACGTAGAAAATGAATCAGATATAAATACATTCTAAAGGAAGATAATTTTATGGTTCCCTTTTGCTAAATTAATTAATAAAATGAGACCAAAAATAGTTCCGATTTAGAAAAAAAAAGTTGTGTAAAATTGATATATATGTGTTGAGAATTCAAGTTCATATATTAAGTTATGTAGGGAAAATAAAGATCTCTTTAACTAAAAGCCTGGTTTTGGTGACTGAAGAATTAGCAAAAATTCTGATTCTCCCGCGCAGATGTATTCGACTGTTTTTCTCGATTCGACTAATGGTAAAGGCTCGTGTAGTCGTAACGACCTGGTAATGGGTATTTATTGGCTGAATATTCCCCCTTATCGTAGCCGCCTTAGCCTAACCCGGTAATCCTACCTGGTACAGGGGCCTACAGATTTACATGGAACCCGAACCTCCGAAACGTTCATAATTCACAACAAGATATGCCAGAGATGAAGGTCGGGTAAAGAAAGGTTTTAGAAAATCCCCACCGAGACAGGATTTCAACCGAGGACTTCCAGATCTCCAGTCAGACGCATTAACCACTGAGCAACCAGACCGCTCGCTGAAGTAACAGCGAAAAAGGTATTAATTTCGGCATCATTATGTCACTAAGATGCATAGAAGGAAGTACAAATCAGTTGTGTGTCTTGTTTAAACTCAGGATTGTTGTTTCCAGTTTCGAAACAGACTTCAGAATTTTCCATCATATTTGTTTGCAGGTAGGCCTACTTAGAGTTAAGCGAACATATTTTTATCCGTATAGAATATGAAGTAACATATTAGGAAACCTATGTTAATTACAGGCAATAAATCACAGCTGTCCTCTGATTTACTTCTGTTAAAATTTGATTTTTTTTTTTTCCTTTACACAGTAAGTATTGAAATTCTCTGTATCTTAGGTATTTTATCATTTAGTCTTTTTAAAGGTAGACTGCAGAAGTAAATTTTCTATATATATTTTTACACTGATCAGCCAGAACATTATGACCACCTACCTAATAGCCGGTATGTCCGCCTTTGGCACAGATAACAGCGGCGACGCGTCTTGGCATGGTAGCAATGAGGCCTTGGTTGGTCGCTGGAGGGAGTTACCGAGCGTGGTGGTGTAACGGATAGCGTTCTGGCCTCGCATTCGGGGACGGCTGTTCGAATCCCCGTCCGGGCATCCAGATTTGGGTTTTCCATGGTTTCCCCAAATCACTCCAGGTGAATGCCGGGATGCTTCCTTCAAAAGGCCATGGCCGAATTCCTTCCCATTCCTTGCCCCCATCCTTTCCCGTCTCTAAAGACCACGTTGTTAAAAAGGGACGTTAAACTGTTAAAAAAAAATAAAAATGGAGGGAGTTGGCACCATATCTGCACACACAAGTCACCTAATTCCCGTAAATTCCAGGGAGTTGGGCGGTGAGCTCTGACGCCACGTTCAATCACATCCCAGATGTGTTCGATCGGGTTAAAATCTGGCGATTTAGAGGCAAGCATATCAATTGCAACTCGCCACTGTGTTCCTCGAACCACTCCATCACACTCCTGTTCTTGTGACATGGCGCATTATCTTGTTGAAAAATGTTACTGCTGTTGGGAAACATGGTGGTCATGAAGGGGTGTACGTGGTCTGCAACCAGTGTACGATACTTATTGGCCGTCTTGGTGCCTTGCACGAGCTCCACTGGACCAATGCATGCCACGTGAATGTTCTCCAGAGCATTATTGAGCCGCAGCCAGCTTGTCTCCGTCCCAAAGTACAGATGTCAAGAAGCTGTTCCCCTAGAAAACAATGGATTCGCACCCTCCCATCGGCATGATGAAGAAGGTATCGGGATTCATCAGACCATGTAACGCTCTGCCACTGCGCCAACGTCCAGTCACGTCCTCATTTCAGTCGTAATTGCCGATGTCGTGGTGTTAAAATTAGCACATGCATGGGTCGTCGGCTGCGGAGTCCCATCGTTAGGAATGTTCGGTGCACTGTACGTTCAGACACACTTGTATTCTTCCAAGCATTAAAGTCTGATGTTAGTTCCGCCGTAGTTAGCCGCCTGTCCTGTTTTACCAGTCTGCGCGGCCTACGACATCTGTAATGAGGGGTGGCCGCATAACTCCTCGAAGTTTCGACGTGGTTTCACCTCTGTTTCGCCACTTGTTGAAGACACTCGCCTCAGCACTCCTCGAACACCCGACGAGTCATGCAGTTTCCGAAATGCTCGTGCCGAGCCTTCAGGCCGTCACAATCTTCCCTCGGTTAAACTCAAATATATCGCTAGCCTTCTACATTCAAAACACGGATAGCACGCTCACTGATACTACAGGCACCATGCGTGTGTCTGACTAGACTAGCAGTCATTCCTCGTCAGGTGACGCTGCTATCGCTTGGTCGGGTTTTATATCGGTAGCAGGTAGTTAGTCATAATGTTCTGGCTGATCAGTGTGTATATATATCAGATCCATCCGGGAAAGATTAGAAATCTGGCGGGTTGAATGGAGTTCCCGGTTAGAGGCAGATGGCTCGTCAGCGAAGGTAGGCTGTGGATATCCCTCGGACAGTGGAGAGTAACTACGAGAAAACAGCGGATACAAGGACCCGATTTATTAGCCTCAGCCTCACAATACACAATGACAGATAACGGAGTGATGTCGCCTCGATGGTCAGGCACGAAGAGAGCCTGGTGTGCTGTGCACTGCCCTTTAAGTAGCCCCTCGTAGTTGTGACTGCAGTCACTGTGGCGCTGGCATGCTGCTCGCTGCGTCTGTGGCTCCATCTAGTAGCTAGCCTTATACTCAAGATCCGATATATACACATATATATATATAATTGATCTATAACCGGCAAATGTACGTATATTTAAAAAAAAAAATAGCCGAGGCTACTACACTACCGTATGTGATGATTGCTACACCCAGACGGAATGGTCTGAATGGCTCCTATATCGGAGGATGTGTGGACCAGTGGATTAAGATTGCAAAGAGATGCCACAGACACCCAGCAGCGCCCTCTATTGTGTGAGCCATCAAGCGAAATAGAAATGTGTAATTGAGTAGATGAGTGTCGTACACAGCGATGAGTGGGTACACAATGTGACCAAATCGTTGTATGACCGCAGACATGTCCGCATGACCGTAAAGGTACGCGCACACCCGAGCGGGCCGCATCGCGTCGTATCGCATTTAGCGAAAATACTGCAAGGCACATCTGGACACAGCGAGTCGCATTTCTTTTATTGTCGCCGCCTTTGGTTTTCGACGATTATTCAGCCGCTTCTACACTGCAAATGGACACATTTGAATAAGGTCTCTCTCTTTTTTAAAAAAAAATATTCATTGAAGAAGAAGAAAATGGTTTAATTTCTTAGGCACATTGGATGGCAACAGTTCTCCCGAATTGCGGTTCTCTTTATTTTTAATGCAGAAAAATGAATGGTTTTCATGGTTTTACTAGCCCTTGCAGTTGCTGAATTCCGTTTTGGTGTTTTGGCCGTCAGGGGATTGAGAAATAAATTAAGATATCAAAACATTTAGTCACAACAAGTTAGGTGAGGCAATAGCTGCAGAAAACTGAATTTGCACGTTGACAACTTCATCCAGGGAACCGAGATAAAATGCAGTATGTAATAATAGTGGATGAATCTTTTCCCCTTTCGAGATGAGGACCTATTCCAGGATATCAGATAAAAGGAAATGAAAGAAACAAACTTTCAGTTACAGGTTCATGGTCTATTCTATGAAATATTTGGGTGTAACTGTACCAAGGGACATGGAATGGGACTTACATATTAATTCGTTGGTAGGTAAAGCTAATTATAGGCTGCGATTCCTCAGTCGAATCTTGAAAAATTGTAATGAACAAACAAAGGAAATAGCGTACAAATCTCTTGTGAGTCCACATTTGGACTACTGTTGTGCCATCTGGGATCCGTTTCGTAAGGGGTTGAAAGAATAGACAAAGTATAGAGAAGAGCCGCTCGATTCGTGACCGCTTGCTACAGTCCTTATGAAAGCGTCACAGAACTGACAGAAGAGACGATGCACGTTTCGTATAAACTTATTGGTAAACATGTGTACTCCCACTTTCACTTACGAGTGTAGTGAAATACTTCGTCCACCAACCTTTCTGGGTCGGAATGACAGGAAGGATAAAATTAGAGAAATAAGGTGCCGCATTGATTCTTATATGAATTCTTTTTTCCCTCGTACCATTATGGATTGGAATCCACAACAAAGAGATTAGCTGTGGTGCTGAGCTCCCTCTGCCACCCACAATTTTGTGAATTGCAGAGTATATATGTAGATGTAGAGTAAACTATGGAGGGTGATCGATAACGGCTTTGGTGTTATAGGCTTCAAATCTATGAAATAAGAATGTCAGTGTTACCTAATAAGATAAATAAAGTAATTCTAGCCACATGTTACATTCATAACCTTTTGATTAACGATATCTGAATTGGGTTTCAGAAGATAAGAACGATAGTGACAATAGAGAAATTTCAATATTTGACTTACACAGGCTTCTAGGCTACATCAGAAATCATTAAGATTTGGAATAATTTCACAATATATTTTTAAACAAAAGCTTGCTAGGGTAATTGGCAACACGAAGCTTTAAAGCGGGATTCAAAGAAAGTGATAGAAAATTATAATACACTCGTAAAATAAACAAAAAATAAAATACAGAACATGACATTATACCTGGTTGTTTTAACTAGTTTCCTGTTTCCTCCCACATATTTTTTTCTTTTGTTATTATATTTTGCGTCTTGAAAATCATAAAACTCTTTGAAAGGCATTACTTATGAGATGCAGTGTTCTTTATCCATTACGTTTGAATAGTTTCAGTTAAAATATACAAGAAAAGAACAAGTGGCCATGAGCGAGAAGTTTCATAATTTTTCATCTTTATTATAGTTTATAAAGTAATTAAATTTTCAGATTGTAATTTCTTATATTTTTTTCAATAACTATCCACCATCCTGCGTGCAAATTTTCAGCCAATTGTGTTGAAGTAATGCAGTTAATTCACAGAAATTGGAACACACAAGTTATAAAAGTCAGTCAGTGTTGTTGGATCTCCTATCGCAAACCTGGTCGTGACTGAGAGCATCCAGGCGCACGGGCGGAAAACTACTCTTGGGGAAGCGATCCGACAATGCGGTGCGACGCGGCCCACCCTGCCCCGACTCGACTAACGTTTGGTGTGCATTACCCCGTTAGAATCAGTGTAAGCGATTGCTGACACATTTCTGCGATGCGACGCGACGCGATGCGGCCCGCTCTGGTGTGCGCGTACCTTGACCGTCATAACAGCTTCGTCCACAGTGTTGTTTCGACGTTGGAGCACTGCAAAAGGTGTGGACATATCTGACCATAAACCACCAACACCTCAGACAGCAATGGGCACGTGAATGCCGTCACTTGCGTGCAGAATGGCAACTTGAAGTGTTTCTGGACGAGTCCCACTTCAACCTCTCCTATAGTGATGGCCTCGTACGTATTAGACGCTACCATGGTGAACACATTCGGGCAGACCGCATAGCGGGCAAACGCCAAGTGTGATGGTTTGGGACGGTATTTGTTATAACATGCGATCTCGCCTCCTACCTACTGAGGACATTCTGAACGGCAGCCGCTACATCGACGAGGTTTTACAGTCTATGGCGCTACCACTACCCTCCTGCAGAACAATGCCTGGCCGCATGTAGAGAGGAATGTGCAGGGCCTTCTTCCAAGAACGAAGGGATCGACTGCTTCCCTGGCATGCACGTTTGCCTGACATGTCACCCATCGAGCACATCTGGGAAATGTTCGGTAGGAATTTTGTTCGTTCTGTTACACCTGCAACCACTGTCTGTGCTTTGTGGACGCGCCTACAAACCACGTGGCAGTGTGGCCTCTAATTGCAGGACGTGGTGGCTTCACACTGTCAAAGTGCATGTACAATAATTCTAATAATTTGTGTATTGTCGTCCCTAATCTATGGAATAAATTTCATTGCAATCATATGTTACCTTCTAAGTTCTGAAATCCGTGGGAATCAATTTTTTAAAATTTATGTCTGTCTATCTGCAATTTGAAATGAACGGAATTCACGCAAAAACTGCTTGGCGCATTTCGAAGGGGTTTCAATTAATGTCCATCCCGTTGCCCCGTGGAATTAGGTATGGTGGCTTTTTTTTTTTTTTTTTTTTTTTTTTTTTTAAAAAAAAAACCTAATGAATTAAAATAAAAGAGTCCATACATTGGTATCCATATAAAAGAAAGTAATTTCTCGCAGTCGAAATTTGTATCGTGATTTAAGCATACGGGTGGCATCATATTATTATTATTATTAATAATTTTAATTGCGATGGAGTTAACGCTCCGGTGCATGGTGGTCATCTAATTACCGTTTTCCTATTATTTTTTAAAAAATTTCTATTATAATTTGGGTCTTAAATTCCTCCCCACCGATCGTGGTGGGTGAACGGTTAACGTTCTGGCTTCGCATTCGGGAGGACGCCGGTTCGAATCCCCGTCCGGGAATCTAGATTTGGATTTTTCCATGGTTTCCCCAAATCACTCCAGGCGATTGCCGGGATGCTTCCTTCAAAAAGGCCATGACCGAATTCCTTCCCGTTCCTTGTCCTCAGTCCCATCCCGCCTTTAATGACCTTAGCCGCCGACGAGGCATATAGCAATAGGTGAACAACAAAAAATTCCTCCCCCATTCACTTTTCTGATTTACAAATTTTAATTTTAAATTCCTTAAGCGTTTTTTGTAAGCTATTCATCACTTCACTTGGTAATTTGTTCCATTCTCTGACCAACAAAAGAAAATTTTCCCACTCCCTTATGCATGAAATCGGAAATGGAAAAATTAGGGGTAGAACGAAAATACTACAAGGAAAGCTTACGGAAACATTAACAAACCTTAAATCATGTTTTGAACAATCTCGAAGTAGCTCGTACGTGCAAATTGCATGCACGAGATGAATCATGATCCGCATCGGAGCATATTCATACATTTGATTCACGTCTACAGTTAAAAGAGTATCAACAGGTTTGTAGAGTAAACTAAATTAGTGAAATCATTGAACAGACTTGCATTCTTTAAATGTGTAAGCATACTGCTCACCAGATCACAGTTTTCTGTTCCTCGAAATATTACAAACTAATCAGCAAAATAAGAATAGTAGATAATACTTTTTAATATGTTGAATACTGCGTAACACTGTTTACTTATTTCGTTATAGTCAGGGTGTCACAGATAATATGAAAATAAGTTTTATTTTTACTGTCACCGCCGCTATCTAGTGAAACTGTATGATCGCTGTTCAAAAGATTGACGAATGAAAACAAAATATATTTTAACTGTGTCGAGAATCCAATGTGTTTTATCAGATTGTCAAACCTTACATGCAGCACAAATGTGATGTTGGCAACGAGCGTGATGGGTGAACGGTTAACGTTCTGGCCTCGCATACGGGATGACGTGGGTTCGAATCGCCATCCAGGCATCCAGATTTGGGTTTTCCATGCTTTCACCAAATCACTCCAGGCGAATGCCGGGATACTTCCTTCAAAAAGGCCATAGCCGAATTTCTTCCCGTTCCTTGCCCCCAGTCCCATCCCGGTTCTAATGACCTTAGTCCGTCGACGAGGCGTAAAGCCATCAGTAAAAAATGAAAAAAAGTGATATAGGTGTGCTATTTACTATTACTATTGCTCCGCGATTCACTAAAAGTGTGTGGCGGAGGGTGCATTACACCTATCCAGAAAGGTAATGGTGTACATGGGATCATGCCGTGCCTTTTGAGAGCAAGGAATGGGCAGGACTTCGGCCATGACCTTTTAAATAAATAATCCCCGGTATTCGCTTGGAGTGATTTGTGGAGACCATGGAAACCATAAATCTGGATGGCTGGACGGGGATTCGAACCAACGTCCTCCCGAACGCCGGCCAGAGCGTTACTGCTCACCCACCACGCTCGGTTGCTTCACTACTGTCAACAGAAGACGTCAGTGTGAGAGCTGGTTTATGACGTTTTCAGGACGACTGTAGTTGCAATGCATCTAATAGTGTAATTTTTATCATGTATTTTGAATAATATAGTGAAAATAAGGTAGTAAAGTGGTTAAAGCGTCCGACTGGAGATCGAAAGGACCCGGGTTCGAATTCCCGTCTGGGCGTATTTAGGTCGTAATGACAGGAGGTAAAAGATTAGAGAAATAAGATTCCGTACTGATACTTTTATGTATTCTTTCTTTCCTCGTTCTGTTCGGAATTGGAAAGCACAAAATTAAGCTTGGTACTTAGCACCCTCTGTCACCTACAATATTTGTGAATTGCAGAGTATAGATGTAGATGTAGATCAAAAGCTCTTAACCCGATGTTCAGCTCCCACACAGCTTGCTGTCAATGTGAAGTACTTCAGAACGCTTCCGTGGTTCGGATTCCTCGTTAAACTGTAGGTCCCCTTGAACCGATAAGATTTTCAAGTTAGGATAGGTAAGGAACTGGCAACAATACTCCAACACCAGGCTAAGTACACTTATTTTTTTTTTACTTATGGCTTTACGCCTCGTCGACGTCGAGGTCATTAGAAGCAGGATGGAACTGGGGACGAGGAATGGATAGGAATTAGGCCATGGCACTTTGAAGGAAGCATCCCGGCAATCGCCTGGAGTGATTTGGGAAACCATGGAAAACCCAAATCAGGATGCCCGGACGGGGAGTCAAACCGTAGTACTCCCGAATGCGAGGCCAGAACGCTAACGGCTCATCAACCACGCTTGGTGGTAGAAAAACTAAAACGTTCCGTGCGTGCGAAATGGTATTGACTTAAGATGTCCCTAGAAAGTGACATAATTTTAAACAACATACAAAAATCTGCCGGAGGAACTGTGGTAAATATTCTCCCCCTTAGTTCGTTTTTATTTTTTTAATAAGTATATTGCTTATTGGTTGTCTTTAAGAGACAAGTTCAGTTGTAGAATGAATGTTAATGGCTTTCTCGTCATATTATCCCGACCGCTTGCTTTTGGGGACATCTTCTACGTAACTTACATCTTCCTATATCCAATTGTAGCAATAACATTCCAAGTCCATGTGTACGAAGTCGCGGATATTAATAAATAAATGTACAGGGTGTATCAAAAAGAATCATCAGATTTAAGAATTCATAACTATTATGATATTTGAGATATGTGCGTGAACATCATACTGTTTTTTTGTTTTTTTTTTTTTTTTCTTGTCTGTAAGCCTTGGGCTAATTACGCCATAAACATAGGGTTGTTATTGTTTAGGGTTTATGTTTATTGACTTATATACAAATTTTGGTATTATCTACATATTTGCAAATGGTATTGACAACTTTGGTGCAGGGAGTTGCTAAGTTGATCATTAGAGATATGATATCAGTAATTTTTAGCTGTTTTTTCAATCAGCTCCTTTCTCATGTCTCTGTAAGTTTTGCATCTAAGTAAGACGTGATATATATCTTCCAGTTCACCACATCTGTCACAATTTGGCGACTCTACAATGTTCATGATATGCTTCTTATCCTTTAAAAGGGAGTGTCCTGTACGTAACCTGTTGAATAATGTGATCTTCCTTCTGCTCAGTTTCTTTGGTCTCGTACCATGACGTTCTTTCGATTCTGTTGCAAATGGCCCGATGCCACAATCCCTTGGAATCCTTGTTGATTTGCCATTTCATTTCCCATTCTTTCAGTGTTATGGTCCGCGCAGTGTGTCTAAGGTCAGTGAACGGTATTGCGACGTCCTCCTTTTGTGCTGCAACTAATTGTTCTTTGGCTGCCTTATCGGCTCATCATTTCCCCTGTATACCCACGTGGCTTGGTACCCATTGTAATTGTAGGTCTATCCCTTTAGCTATTGTCTTCGTTATTTCTCTAGCCACTTGATAGGCTATGTAGTTTTTTCCCTTTCCTTTAGGGATTGCTAAGATTGCCTGCAAGGCGCTTCTCGAGTCTGAACAGATTACTGCTTTCTTTTTCTCTGTACTTTGAACATAATGTATTCCTTTGAGAATGGCGAAAAGTTCTGCAGAAAAGGTCGAGAATTGGTTTGGCAGTCGAAACGCTTCTACGACGTCGCTTCTAGGTTCCACATATGCAGCTGCACATGCCTCTTCCCCCCGCCTTGGATCCGTCCGTGAAGATTTGACACCAGTCTTTCCACTTTGTATTGATTGTTTCAATCGTCCTTTGTTTCGCTTCTTCCTGATTCCAGTATTTTCTTTCGAGCTGCTCTGATGTGATGTACAGGTACACATGTGAAGCTAAATCCACTTTTTGCCAAGGTTGTTTTTCCGAGTAAAGGTCGTTGTTTTCTGCCGTATGGATATTCCACTTACTAGTTAGCTGTCTGTATGTTACTAGTCTTGGCATTCTGTGAGGGTCTGGAGGTTTGCTTCGAATCTCATGGGCTAATATCTGTACTTTCCTCAACAGTGGGTGTTCTTTTTTTGGAGCTTACCCTTAACCAGAAGTTCAACGCTATTTTCTTTCTGCGTATATGTAGCGGCGGGGTTATTGTCTCTGCTTCCATTGCCGCTATTGGAGTGGTCTTAATGAAGCCTCCTATTATCCTCAGTACCGCTGCCTGCAGTGAATCAAATTTCGCCTGTAGGGTTTTGCAAGCATTATCGTACAGAA